>VXBJ01007352.1:857768-929997 GCA_013400055.1 Nycticryphes semicollaris
AAAAAAAAAATTAAAAAAAAAAAAATACACAAGGCAAAACCAGTGGCAGGTGATCCAGGAAGAATACAGAGCTACAGTCTGATTGTGCAGGGAGGTGGATAGGAAAGCCAAGGCCAACCTGGAGCTGAATCTGGCAAGGGAGTCTCCTCGCAGTCTCCTTCTCTGGAGATACTCAAAACCTTGATGCGTTCCTGTCCAGCCTGCTCTGGGTGACCCTGCTCTGTCTGGCAGGGGGTTGAACTAGATGATCTCCAAAGACGCCTTCCAACCTCAACCATTCTGTGACTCTGGGATTCTGTGATGAGATGTAAATGGAAACATAAAAAAAAAAATTCTACAAACATAAACAGTAAAAGAGAAACTAACATAAATGAGAACCCACTGCTGAACAGGGCTAGGGAGGGACCTGGTGACAAAGGACATGAAAAAGGCCAGGGCACTTAATGCCTTCTTTGACTCAGACATTGTCTGTAAAAACAGCCTTTGGGAATCGCAGGCACTTGAGGCCATGAGAAAAGTCTGGAGCAAGGAAGATATATGCTCAGTAGAGGAGGACTGCACATGCTGAAGTCTACAGGATCTGGCAGGTTGCATCCAGAAGCGATATATAAAGTAGCTAATGTATATAAAGCAGCATGTGAAGAGATAAGGGTTTTGCTTTGATATGAAAAAGAATAATGAAAATGTTACTCATGCTAAGCTGTTTTTCAAGTATTTATAAGTTGCCTTTGAGTTTTTGAACTCCTGAAGTTCAAATGAAGGAGAAATTAAGGTTAACCGTAAAGAATCTAGAGCACTAAAGCAAGCTCCACAGTCCTTTGTGCTTATTTCCTGGAAGTGGGGGAAAGTAATCCATTTTAATGGTCAGTTCTGCATGACAAGGAGACAAAGGTGAAAAGATTTTGTCAGTTCTGATCTCTGCAGGAACATATAACATTCTCAGCTTGAAGACCTGAGGATCTCAGCTACTGCAAATCAGCCAAGCTCTCAGTTTTCTGTTATACTGACATCAGTTATATCAATATTGATATCGGTTACATTAATATTGCTGTTGTAATAAAAAAGGAAAAATAAGAAATCAGTTCCATTGATTGAAGCTCAACAAATAATGGCATTTTAGCACAAATTATTTTGAGGCAAATACCATTGCTCTGAACTACTTTTCCTCTAAGAAAAGAAAGTTTAGTCCATATTTAACTTAAAGTTCTTTCATTTGCATGGAAGAGGACTTTATTCTATGTTTGCTGAAGACAGCAGAGTTATTTTTATTTTTGAAAGCCAGGCAAGAATATGACTTTTTGTGGGTTTGGTTTTTAAATAAGAGTTATTCAATAAAACTGAAATATTTGAGAGTTTAGTGAATTCTAGACAGCTATGACATAGCTTCTGTCATTTGTCATGTAATTTAACGCTGTTTACAAATAACAGGGAGAAATTATATGAATAGGTAAATACTAACAAAATATCATGGCTTCTTATGGGAATTTTAGCCATGCAAACATGTCAAAATGTGCCCTGCAGCTCTTTGGAAATGAGACTTCTAGCCGCCTGTGACTGCTCCAGTTTTTGTCATACTTATGAATAAAAGCTTCACTTCACAACAACCCAGTTCCTAGATGCTTAGGGAACTGTAGGATACTGGGGCTCAGGGGGAAGACAGCGCAATGAGAAAGTACCCGCTTTTATGGACTTGCACAATGTGCAGCTTAGCTGGGCTGTGCTTTTAGTTGTTTACAACTGAGAGGTTAAGGGGAAGATAGTTTCAAGCTTTTATTTGGTACTCCAGAATTCACAATAGATTGAAACAGCTTTGGCATCTTCAAAAATATATTTCTAAATCTTCCATTATAAGAAGTAGCAAAGGCATAAGTCCTGGCACTTTCAAATGAGCAAGCACACAAGAGGAAATTTATCTTTCCACTATATAAGGAAATTCAGAGACACAGTGGGTCTCATGGTCTCAAATATCTTTCTCAAATTCACAGTTCATCTCCTCTGAAGAGAGGTGGGAAGAAAAAAACCAATGTGTGTATAGTGTAATTAACAGATATTTTTTTTTAGTTAACTTTGGAAACTTTCAGCCGACTCTTCCTTTAGAGAAAGTGGTTGTGTGCTCTGACCTGGCAGTTTCTATGAACCAAATAAAAGATTAAAAGAGGACATACTGTGAAACAGATTACACTAACTGTGCTGTGCAGCTATCACTGTTCTATATTAGACAGCAAGAGCACTTATTTGATTACAGTTTTCTAAAGGCAAGATTCATGTTTACAAGCAAAATGTCTGAAAAGGAAAGCAGCTTATGAAATGGTTTATCAGTAATAAAAGCATCTGGAGCCAAAGGCTGAAAGAGACTTGGCTTCCTGTTTAGTCATTTCCAGTGCCTCTCTAACCAGAAAATCAATTAAGGGACTTTATAATAACACAGCCATATCTGCATGGCAGAGCAGAATTTAGCCCAGAGGTACTGCTTTTCAGTCTCTAAGATGATGATCATCATCTGAGAGTCAGGGTGAGGAAGAGAAGGCAGCAACACAGTGAGACAATCAGATAGCAGGCAGGGAAATAAAAGAAAAACAAAAAAAGAAAAAAAGGAAAAAACTGTAAAGAAAAGCAAAAAAAAATTTGATCTAACATGAGAACTGAGTGGGTAAATATGAGCTAGAAATTTCATCCTAATATTTTTTCATGGAACAGTGACTTTAGAAAAGAGACTATGAGAACAATAATTTGAACTGTGTCTGAGTTCATCTGTGTCTCAGTCCATTAAACTGGAGTGTCTGCACTGTGAACTGAGGTGTAAACTGAGATAATTGCACTAATTGTTCTGACTGGGAACGCTGACTACAGTAGGAGAAAAAGAACTAATTTTAGAGGGTACAGATGAAACCAGGCAATACAAGTCTTCCCCAGCTAAAAGGGTGCCACTTTCTATTACAAGAGTTGAAATATGGGCAAAGAAGAGAAAGAGGAATGTTGCATCTTCCCTGCCTTGCACTGCAAGCACATTGCTTGTCCTGTCCTATAAGCATCAAGGAGGCATTTGAAATCCTCCTAAGTATCTCATCCTCTGTATTTATCTCCATCCAGTACAGCTGGTCACAGTAGCTGCTCACTTGCATTATTCTGCCCTGACAACTTTACCTTCTCTGCTTCTGATCACGGAATCATGGAATCAGGGAATTGTCAGAGTTGGAAGGGACCTCTAGAGATCACACAACCCAACTCCCCTGCTAAAGCAGGATTGCTCAGAGCATATCACTCAGGACTGCATCCAGGCAGGGCTTGAAAATTTCCAGGGAAGGGGATTCCACGACCTCCCTGAGCAGCCTGTTCCAGTGCTTTGTCATCCTCACTGGAAAGAAGTTTTTCCTCATATTTGAGTGGAACCTCCTATGTTCCAGCTTGTACCTTTTGCCCCTCATCCTATCACTAGAAACCACTGAAAAGAGTCCGACTCCATCCTCCTTCAACCCACCCTTCAGGTACTTGTAAACATAGATAAGGTCTCCTCTCAACCTTCTCTTCTCCAGGCTAAAGAGTCCCAGATCTCTCCAGCCTTTCCTCATAAGGGAGATGCTCCAATCCCTCCATCATCTTTGTTGCCCTACACTGGACTCTCTCCAGTTGTTCCCTGTCTCTCTTGAACTGGGGAGCCCAGAATTGGATGCAGTATCCCCGTTGTGGCCTCACCAGTGCCAAGTAGAGGGGGAGAATGACCTCCCTCGACCTACTGGCCACACTCTTCACTATGCAGCCCAGGATTCCATTGGACCTCTTGACAACAAGGGTACATTGCTGGCTCGTGGATAGTTTGCTGCTGTCCACTAGGACTCCCAGGTCCTTCTCCTCAGAAGGTTTTCCAGGAGATCCACCACTAACCTATATTAGTGCCTGAGGTTCTTATTCCCCAGGTGCGGTACCCTACATTTGCCTTTGTTGAACCTCATGAGGTTCTTCTCTGCCCTGATGCATTCTTTTCAGCCACAAAGGTGTACATGAGACAAAGAACAACAATGAACATCTTTCCAAAATATCGTGCACTTCCACTTCAGGAACGAGCAAGGAAAAGGTGCAAAGGAGACAGTAGGGATGAAGGAATTTAATGGCAACACTGTAATTACTGCTGTGGTCACAGACTGCTGTTCCATGATTATGTTATTGTTTCTAGTTAGCACTAGCGCTGAAATAAATGGTCCCACAAATACCTGTTTCTGACCATTTTCTTCTACTTTTGTGCCAGTACAAGCTTTTGTATGTCTATTAAAGAAATAGATGGAGAAATTAAGATGTAAGGTTTTTTCTATACTATTTCCTAATTTGCATAACTTCATTGGTTCTATTTTTTGATCAGGTTTCATTTCCTCACTGCATTTGAGAGTAAGTTTTGCTCTGCATATAAAGAAAAGTATAAAACCATGATGCTTCTCTAAGATATTACGGAACTTAAACTTCTTAGAAAGACCTGGATCGCTCCTGTTATGGGCAGGAGAGATGTGAAGAAACAGGTGGTTTTTTTTTTCCTTCCAGTACTAGAAGAAAGGATAAATGATGCCCAGCCACTCAGCAGTATCTATCGACCCATATACTCTGATCTTTCCTCAGCAGCAGCAAGTTAATGTTTCCAGGCTGTAGAGAGGCTGAGTACCCTGCCCTATCTAGATCTGCCTCAGAAATGACAGAGCTTTCCAGCCTTTTTAACCAGGTAGAAATTGTGTAATGTATAAGTGATGTAATGTAAATAATTATCCAAAGGTTGAGAACACACGGGTAAATTATTAGTTTGTGTGTTTCAATTGGAGAAAATATATATGTATGCAGGTAACACCTACATACAAAACAGAAATGGAATTACCTATGAAATGGATAGGCATTTTCTACTCAGCAACATGATTTGTCCTTTGCAGAGTCTTTGCAGATGCAGTATTATCACTGAGGATTATTTTAACCTCACAGAACCCTATTGTTCCTCAGTTGGGGTGCCTGCCTGCCTTTGGCCTGCATGTGCAAACTGTTATCTCTAGCTGTGTACCTGAAAGGCTGGCATTTTCTCTGATACAGATTCACTGTCAAAATTTTAAGACTTAGGTCTTAAGCGAGGAGTTTTGACTGTAAACCCATTGTTCTATATTGTTTAGCTGATCAATGTTGATGTCAGTCAATAGACAACAACGGGAGGTAGGTGAAAAAAGAGGGCAAAGTCTTCTTGCATAGTTTATTACGAAATCAGATAAACATAATGTAAAACACTGTTAATATCATGGTAACAAATTACAGTATCTTAGAGAATTAGATGGACGTACCAGTGCAGTCTGGGAAAGGAACACTAAGGAAAGGAATAAACACTTCTGAAGATGTGTCCTAGAGAAAAAAGGGCAGGTTTTACCTAATCTTTCATTGTCCAGAAGAGAAGCACGTAGTCTTAGGCTCTTGACTAAATTCCTTCACGTGGTACAGAGGAAGGAGATAGTCTTCTCTTGAGGACAATTTATCCTACCTTCCTTAAATGTTGGTCTTAAGATAGGATGAATCACCCTCAGGGGTCATCTCTTTCTGTTTCTTCCTTTTGAAGGAAAATTTGGCATGAATACTGTGCTTGAATTAGACATCCAACTTTGAGAACTAAATTAGGTGAATTGTGTCTCACCTTTATTCGGAGCATAATTCTTACTCCAAGAGATACAGGCATTAACTTAGTCCTAAGAGCATAGTTTTCACAGGTCTTTATTCAGGTGCAGATAGGTCTCTAGTGAGATTTTAAAAGTGTATAAATGAATAACAACCTCACCCTTGCAGTTACTTGGGCCCAGTAGCACAAGAGCTTTTAAACTTTTAAATCACGTGTACGTACTTAGTTCCTCCTAGATACTACTGAGACTTAAGTACTTGAATGGGACTTGACCGTTTTGCTGCTTGTTTAGGTTCCTAAATCACTTTCAAAATTTGGCCATCCGTGGATACAGGAACACTAGGCTTTAATATTATACAAATTTTTATGAGTACCTTTAATTATTTTATCTCACATGTCAAAAACTAGCTAATTTTTGTGAAATAAGTTCACATCAGGTAAACTATTCTGTTTCTTAGCTATTAAATCAGATAAATTAGGTAAAAAAGAAACATAAAAATAAATAAATAAAGAAATAAAGAAAGAAACAAAATATCTTTTGGGTGGGTTAATCAACCCATATGGACATTTGTGTTCTTTGCACTTTGGAATTTGATCTGAACATACAAACCCTGCAAGCATTATTAAGCCAAAACAAACTACTTTAAACACTTTTTTTTTTCTTGAGTTGCAGATTCATATTATTGCATCAAATTATAGTGCATAATATATAACTCTCTAGCTTTTGCCATCTTCAAAACCAAAAGTTTTTTCCCACTGGTCTTAGAAAAAGCAGGCATGCAGAGTTGATAACAATATCATACTTCTTAGCAAAGAACATCAAGTTATTCTCTTATTCTTTAATCCACACCAAGGAGAACTTTAATGCACGGGTTACTGTACTGAAATAAAAAAGATATTTTATGTGATTTTTTCAAGTTTAGAAACGATGGATGAATTGGAGTCAGAATTAAAAGTGCGCATTGTAAAACAATAGGAAGCAGTAAATGAAGAAAAAGTGCATTAGTACCATATATATATATGAGAAATAGGACAATTCAGTGTCCTCAGTAATTCAGTTATGAAGCAGTTATGTGCAGAAGCAAATAATAACGATTAATAATCTACTACAATACCAAAATGATATATTTCTAGAACAGCTTAATTAAATATTCAAGCAGATGTTTCTGAGACTCTTTCCAGGGGCTAATCCAAAAATGCTAAAGTTTACATGTCACATTCTGCTCTGAAATCTGTCAAAAGAAATTACCTAGCCTTTGCAACTTGGACAAGTTAGCACTTTGGGGGGGGAAATTTATTGTTACTTTATTGCTGTTGACATTTCCTTTACTGATTGTCCCACAGATACAATATCAAAGAGACTGCAGAAAATTTCTCCTCAAAGCCAAAGCAAAACTTAATGAAATATTTCTTTATTTGAAGAAAATGGTTATTGAGAGAGAACCAAAGTGCACCCAATTATTTTACAATGGGATTGATAATGGCACAATTGAAAAGGAAAAGTGACAAAGCTTACAGTCTTCCTTTGGAAACGCACAGGTTGAGACCACTCTGAATTACCTAGACATTTAATTTATGTTTACAGACCTTCCAAGTTCTGATGCAGTCCATGTATATAACTATGTGTCTTTGAATACTTCCAAAAGGAAAATTTGTTAGCCAAGATTTGGCAACTAAATTAAGAGGAGAAATTTCCTCTTTAGACTTCCAAAGGCACTTTTCCTTCTTCTTTAATTAGAAAAGACATTCAGACACTGTAGACCTGATTCAATTGCTTTAAGATGGGTCACTAATGTCTCTTCAGATAGATGTTAGCAATGAGGGCATGTCCTCCAAATGCTGAGCCAGAGGAATATGGGTCCCCTACAAGTCCTGTGTCGTATCTGGTAACCTCATGGTGCTGTATTACATATTGTGCAGTGTTTCAAATGGCGCTTGACATTCGCATCCTTATTTTTGAACAAGTGAATCAGTACCTTTAGGAATGTTAGGTGATTAGGAATTTAAACGTGAGCATAAATTATATGCCTTGATTAAGTCTATTGGAATTGACCCAGCTACTAAATGTAATAAAACTGCTCCTGCAAATGAGCATTAAATGAAACAAATACAGGAGAGAGGCATACCTTCTAACTTTGGTGGACCTTAGAGAAACTTACATGTTTTTTCATTTCATCTAGTCTTAGTTTTATTGGTGCATGTCAAAATAACTAATATCCAGTTTATGATGTAATTATATAGTACCAATCCACACTTTAACAGGCTTGCTTATATTTTATTGCCAACAAATGATAACATTCATTATCCTCCCTAACAGCTTGCAGGACTGAGTTGTATTTTGGTTTACTGAGGTTCTCTTTATTTCTCTTAACTACCATTTGCACAGTTATTTTTACTACACATGTTTATGCAAGTAACAGCATACTTCTAAATTTGTATTTCTGCACATGCATGGATATGGACAGTAGATGAATACAAATACTAATTTAATAGTTATGCTAATATTTATCTTCTGATTGTCTCACATATTTCTCAATTTGCAGTTTTTACTGGAATGTAGCCGGCTAGTTTTATTAATACCTGAGATAACTTGAAGGAAAACAATACATTTTGACACATGAAGCCTAGATAATGGGGATTTTTTTATTATTTATGTATTTATTTATTTTTCTGGAACCCTACATTTAGCTCACAATTTAAGTTATAATATACTTAGGCTTTAACTGATGTTATTCCAATAGGAAATCCTACACATTATTTTACATAGCTAAATGTATCTTGGGGTTAGGTGATACCACCCCTGTGTCAGAGAAAAATAAAGACATTTTTAAAACCCCTTCCCAGATAGCTCTTAAATGGTGCTAGGCACTTTATTCCATGTAATATAATATATATTTCACCCCAAGGCTGATTCTGATCAAGCTTTTTGTCTCAGTAATAACCTCTGTAATACAGTCAGATCATCTGGACTTAGTCTAATTAGTCCTCAGTTTTTATTTCTCAGTGTTAGAATGGTTTCAAGCATTCAGAGATGTAGGCAGTGATGAACTGTATGGCTGTAAGGGAAGAAGGTAGAGAGTGATATTAAACAAGGAGCTTTGAGAGAAAGTCAGCGGGAGACTGAGGGTGTATAAAAGAGACTGTTGTGTTTCCAGAGGTACTTGGGTATTTAGGTACTTAGGTACTTTCAGAGATTGTGAAAAGGCTTTGTTTGCATTGCTCTCTTTTTAGTATTATTTAGTAATCTGTTCTAAATGTAGACTGTTTTATAAGTTTCCAACACTGATTATCTTTAGGTTCTCCCTTTTCAGGGAGCACAAGTAAATGGCAGAAAAGTTTGGTTTCTTACTTGGGTTTTAGGTGGAGTCAATACTTGCACCAGCAACATTATAGTGTTTATTGATACTAAATTGATGTTTATTGATGGAAAAAGGATTATCTGTTTTTTGTTAAATTAGGTTTATTCCAAGAGCATCATGTTTATCATATAGACAGTTTCCATGCCATTGGATTCTTTCTCAAAGAAAATCGCAAGGCTGTATCATCAAAATTCAATACAAGCATCAAAGGAGCAGCAGTATAAAATATGTCTTCTGTTTTCTGAAAAGAAAGAAAAAGTAAAATCATAAACCATGAAATAAAAAATCCCACTTGTTTATTTCTTCCCATTGTAACTTGTATTCAAAGGTGTTGAAAGTATTTGAGTACTTAATACAGAAATACTTCTTGTTTCTGAACATGTAGAATAGTTTTAGGTTTATATGAAATAATAATGAGTACATTGTTTAGAATATTATCTTCAATCAGTTCTTTTTTTTTTTAAATTGTATTATTTTTTCCCAGTTATTTATCCATGCCATTTGTACAACACCTAGAAATAAGGATCACATTGACATCCTTCTAGAAGTTTATATATAGAAAAGTATATACACAGTTGACTCTGTTACAGCAAGAATATTATTAAGAAAGTGTCTATTTGAAAATCTCTGCTACTATTTTATTTAAGCAAAGACTTGGTCTTAGATTTTTAATAAAATATAAAGCAGAAAACCCTCCCAAAATTTGAAATAAAAGGGACTAATACTGCCTAATGAAATAATTTGTTATTTTCAATATGCACAAAGATTACAGATAAGTATTAAAAATTCAGAGAACAAATGCTTACAGAAAAATAATTTTGTGAGAAGAAAAAACACCTGTAGAATGCCTAGTCAGTTTAGAGTCCTTGGACCTTCACACTATACAAAATAATTTCTTAACATTGCTACACAATGCAATTTTTGTTTACCCAAGCAGACTGAACTGATCATCTGATTTACAGAGTGTGCACATTTCAAACCATTCTGCCACCTCTTTCTGAAAATGGTACAGCCATGTTTTGTTCTGAATATTCAAAGTAATCATTAACGGTGCTCCAAAAAGAAAAAGAAAAAAAAAAAAAAAAAAAACCAAAACAAGAAAGAAGCCAAACATATGTAAGTGCACTCCCAGCAGAGAGAGCTAAGCATGGAGTGGTGTCATTTCCCAGTGATATTATACTTCAGCAATCATTTGGATTCTTTGAAAAACCTCTTAGCCTTACCTTGTACTGCTTTTCTACCTATAAATTCTTCCCTCTGCCAGTGCCACTGGTCTCTCCTCCGTGCACTTCTCCACTTGGAAGGCATCCAGTGAAGAGATGCAGAATTTCCTTGTGCCCTACCGGGGGAAATCAAGATATGGTGCATATGTAACATGTCATCCAGTTTTCTCAGAACTTGTAAGAGATCCAGCTGTGCTGTTAATTTGGTCAGGCCTCAGGCCTTCCACAGCACATCAATTTTACTTGATTTACATTACGGAGCCTACACTCCATTTCTATGTCAAGAATCCGTGGGAAAAAGATCCTTACTGAGCTCCTCATGTTGCAAGAGAGAGTACAAAAAGATGCAATGGATACAGTGGATCCTGTAAATATATTTTCTGCATGCTTGTTTAGGGGAGAATTTTTCCAGAGGTATCCCAATGCAAGAAGAAGGATATGAGAAAAAAAATATTCTGATTTTTCAATATCTGTATTTTTTATTTTATTTTTAATATTTAAAAAACATAAAAGCAAAATAAAATTTGCTATTTAGCTACTTGGAAATTGTTTTATTAGTTTCTTTGAATATATAATATCCCTAATTTTATTTTTTTTTAAGTTACTTTTATGCTGAAATAATTCTGGCACTTATTTCCATGTTTTTTTCCACTTTCTTGACAAGAAACACCTTTAAAACAAAAGAAATTAAAGCAAGTAAGAACTTGAAAGAACAAAGGTAGCAAAATTCAGATGGTCACTGCAGAAACACTATTTTACACAAACAGAAATATTACTAAAAGTCAGGGTTGTAATAAAGTGAAATGAGAAATTGGATCCATTCATACACTGAAAGAGGGTATTTTCAAAAGTAAGAATAAGGTACAAGAGCCCAAAGGTAGAAAAAAGCACTTTGAAAATTAAATATAAAATTTGAGGATGGTGAGGCACTGGAACAGGTTGCCCAGAGAAGCTGCGGCTGCCCCATTCTTGGAGGTGTTCAAGGCCAGGCTGGATGGGGCTTGGAGCAACCTGGTCTGGGGGGAGGTGTCCCTGCCCATGGCAGGGGGGTTGGAACCTGATGATCTTTAAGGTCCCTTCCAACTCTAACCATTCTATGATTCTATGAAATACTTAAAGGTCTGCTTACTTTTCTTTAAGATAATTTCAGAGGACAATTTTTTTTCTAAGAAGGAAAATATAATCAACCATGTAGAAAAATACCTACTGAAAATACTTGCTATTATCTCTTTTGAATATTTAATTGGTAATTGGAATTAATAATCTAATGAAGCAACTGGGAATCAGAAGGATTACATTTATATTTTGGTATACATCAGTTTGGTAGCCTGCCTTAAGGAATACTGGAGAAAGTGGATGCTGAGCGTTTTTATTAGATTATGTAACTAAAATGCGTTGTGAAACATCTTACCTTATATTCCTTCAATATCAATGTTCAACTGTATTACAATTCAAAAATTGACTCCTTGAAACCTCTAGAGTACATTCAATTGTATGAGAAAGCTTTAGTTGTGTGTATATGTACAATATTTACAGTATCCTAATAACATAGATGTGAGAAATTAAATACATGTGTTTGCAAACATGTGAGAAACAACTGGAAGGACAAATAAATTATATGAGCAGAAAAATGTGGATGAAATACTTGATCTTGACAATTAAGTACTTCAGCAGGCTGATGACAAATTTACTACAGCTTTTGTAGGGCAAAAAGTTGTGAAAAAAGTGTCTCAAATATTTTTAATTTACTGGCAAAGTAAGGTATTTGTTACAGAATTAAAACTGTTTAAAAAGGATTTATGAAAATGTGTAGATGACAGGTATGATTCAGAAATTTTGAATAGTTACTAGGAACGATACATTGCAGTTACCTTTTACTTCCTTTTGCAGCGACAACATTTGTTGCTTTTTTTGTGGTTCAATATGACCCTTCCTTGTTGTTTTTTCCTAGCATCAAAATTGAATGTTTAAGTCATCACTTAAGTACCCAGGCATTCGGGTAGAATCTGCAAAATAGTTTTGATGGAAATCATAACATAAAATTTCACACTTGTCTCATAGAAATAAGGATGAGGCAACCAACTTCTATTACTGATGCAGTTTTGAGGGATATCTAAATGGAAATAGGAAACCCAGGTCAAGTCCTTACTTTATACAACTGCAATTGAAACCCATTTTCCCAAGGAACAGCACTGATCCTATTTCTCTTTCTCCAGCAGTTACTTTTTCATTTGCCTGGGTTAATTATGCCCAGTTTCCCTATACCTAGTTCCTTCTTCACACCATATGTGTTTCCTTTATATCTGTACTAGATTACCTTGGTATTCTGAGGTTTAAACAACCTTGAGATGATTTGAGAAAGTATCAAACAGGGGTAATATGGTTAAAGGGGAACTTCAGTTTGAGATTTTACAACTTGTGAAAAGAACCTAAGTACCCAATTCTCATAAAGTTGTTGATAACTGTGTGTACAAATGAGTAGAAGCTACAATTCACAGCCCAAGATGAGAATCCCTTTCCCTTCCCATTCCCTTCCCTTCCCTTCCCTTCCCNACATATTGCCAGCAAGGACCAGGGCCATTCATTGTGATTCAAGATTGATATTTCTGAAAATAAGCTTAGAAAAACAAGCATGAGGACCATTGGTTATGATCCAAGAATTATATTTCTTAAAATAAGCTTGGAGAAATTGCCGATCACAAAACCTCTCACAGTTTCTATATTTCACATTCTCTTTTTGAAATGATTATGTGGTTTTATTCACTTTGTTTAACACAATTTTGGTGGAAATATGTGAATAATATCTGTGATTTTATGCTCAGGTACTTAAGAATCTGCAAGCAGCCTTACTTTGCACTCACTTCAGAGTCTGTTTTGCAGGAGCTGCAAACTACTATCTCAGGATGATTAAGGAAAATTTATGTTTCCCTTCTTCTGTTGTTCCAACAGAAGTCTTTTGATGGAAAATACATCATGTTGGAGGCTGCTTCTGTTTTCTGAATTTAAGTATCGACCCCAACTCCTCAACTAGCAAGAAGACAGCAAACTTAGAACAAGTACTTAAACCTCTTGTCAGTTGATGGCATGCACACAAGCATGAAGCTCTTTTGTCATTATGACTCAATGAATCTCTCATTTTTAGACAAGGAAGGACATATTGGATTATTTTTTTTAATATAGTTCAAATAAAAGATTTATACTAGCTTCATATTATCCAAATAAAATTACCAAAACCCATGTAAAAGACTGCATACTAAAAATTTTCATATTAAGTTATCCATTTATTTCCTCTCTCCATAGGTTCATACTGCTAGATAGTGTCTTCTAAAAAGAAAATGGTATTTTTACCCATGGGAAATACATGCAATTACCAATGCAATTTGTTTTATGCAGGAGGTGCTGAGATAATACATGGAGGCATAAAGCCTTAGAGAATTGGGCAGTCCTGACCCGGTCCAATGGATACTGCTGTGTCCTGACATATGAGAAAGGCCAGCACGAAATATTCACACCTCCCCAAAATGAAGGACTCTCTTCTCTCAGCGATGCACAGTATATTAGAGTTAATATGAGTTACAGCACCGATTCACTGCACATTAAGGCAACATGAAATCCCTGAGGTTCTTTCTCTGTCTTTTGCGCAGTTCTGCAAAATGTGAGCTTCTGTTAAACAAAGCAAAGTCTCTAGCTCTTCTGCTTTCAAAAGGGGCTTTAATTCTATAAATCAGTGTACTTACATATTGTTAACTCTGTTCCCAGATGGGCAGGAATAACAACTCCAGTGGGGGTGAAGACTTTACTTATTCATCTTAATGTTTTACTGGCAACAAAGCCAAGTATCAGGCAGATGAAAGCTAGCACTGCAAAGATATATTTTGAAATAGAGGAAGAAAAAGCAGAGGATGCTATTAACCTATAATATAGTTCACATCCTGAAGACCAACTTTGCCTTAGATGGTAACTTTCAGAAAACTGAATGTTATTCTGAAAGGAAGAGGGTAATACAGTTCCATCATTGTTTTCCATTATACCAGCATGTTCAACCTTTCCATTTGTACGTAAAAATTCCTTCATACCATCATTGCAATAAATGCAGATAACACCCTGAATATTCAAAGGAAGGAAACTTATCTGTGGAATGTATTTCTCGATACAAACTTGATAACTTTAGACTCACTAGACATTTTCTCTGGATTTCAGTAGATGGTAGGTCAAGCCTTTAGTCTGCAAGAGGTTGATTTTATTAAAGTTGCTGATATGCTGCTGGGTCTTCTGATTTTATTATTTTTTTGGTGTTTTGACATGAAAATTTAATATGTGTTTGTTTGTGAAAGCCTCACAAAGGAGAATTTGGATTTATTCCATATAACAGATAAGGTCACTGCACCACCACATGAAATGAAACTCCATCCTACTGATGTCATCCAGAAATACTTCATATCTGATTTGGGATTTACTTATAACTGTGATGTATTGTAAGTATTTGGTTTTATTACTATAAGTACATGGAGTGTTGAACATTTTTTAAAACTGTTCAATAGGATAGAAAAAAATAATTGTAATTTTAAAATACTGAATACGCTCCAGAAGAAAATATTCCTATTCAAGTAGAAAAGTATCTTTTCTTCTCTGTAATGCCATATAGCTTTTTATCAGATAGGAAGCAAAATGAAAATACAGTGTCTCAATTTCTTTCAGCCATTTGACTGTTAGATCAGGATTTGCTTAAAAGGAAAACTGAACATCTCCGTTATCTGCAGATCACAGGGGAAGAGCTTCTTTGCTTCCATCTACTGGTGAATTCAAAGAAACACAAAACGGGCAAGGAACTTCCCCTGATGTGTATTCATATCTTCTCTCCTGCTGTCTCTGGGGCATTTGGCTCTTTTTAATTAAAATTCTTTTAAAATCAAGTTGGAGGAGGCATGTTAAAATTCTCCCTTTTTATGATTAAACACCATGATCTGAGTGGAAAAAAAAAACAAAACCCAAAAAACCAAAAAACAAGCCATCATAACCTAACCGGTCGCATAACAAAGAGGTGAAACTGGACAGTACTGAGGAAATGAGGAACACGTAAGGCCAAATGCATCTGAGCTTGGGTTTCCTCCTCCTCTTAATGTGTACAACAGAGTCCCCACCAACCAAAAGAACTTAACCACGGCTGAATTAGGGAGTCACCCCAGGTCCATCACTGAAGGCTTCAAGTCCTTCAATGAGACATTAAAAAATGAATCATTTTGTGGTGCAGCCCCAACATGATGTGTGTCAGGAGAAGCTGAGGTTCTCCATAATGACTATATCTAATGTATAGATACATGCACATCCATACACATACATATGCATACTGTCATGCAACATACAGGACTGTGTATTCACATTCACAACTGATGTTCATAGAGGGAATAAAGTACCTGGAGGGAAAGGGAGATTCTTGTTCACTTTACCTATTTCACAGCAAAGATGTGAAGGTTGAGTGACGGTGGCATGCAGAAACATCTCATTTAAAACATGGCAATCTTTACTTTGGAATGGGTTTGAGGGATTGGTTTTCAAAGCCTAACAAATGATGGACACTGAACTATAAATAAAATACATGAAAGGGGGGTGTGAAGTGCTAAAGAGATGTATGTTGGAAACGGGATGCATGTTAAATGGGAACACAGAGTCAGTGCTGGTAAAGGTGCTTTACTTATTGTTGATATAAAAATACTATTATTTTATTATTGTTTTTTGCAAAAGAATAACTTTTGGCTATTATATCTTTTTTTTTCTTTTTTTTTTTGTTTTTTTTTGGGGGTTTTGGGGGGGGGGTTGTTTGTTTGGCTTGNTACATCAACATACTATTCTTGTGGAAGTAGTCCAAGACCAGGCTGGATGAGGCTTTGTGCAACCTGGTCTAGTGGGAGATGTCCCTGCCCAAGGCAGGGGTGTTGGCACTTGATGATCTTTAAGGTCCCTTCCAACCCAAACAATTCTGTGATTCTATGATGATAAGATTGAAAGCTAACTACCAGGGAGGTGAGATTTCCTGGGCTGAGAAGAGACTGGAAAGGAAGAAGGTTAAGGAACAAGGAGCAAAATAGGACATGAGCTCATGATGCTTTTTTCACTGAAAAATAGATCAACTGCATATTTAGGTTTGTTCATTAATGTTGACAGCATTAAGCAGAAATATTGGATGTATATAATTGTGATTTGACTGCAGAATTCACTTATTCTTTAATTTATGTTGTTCTCTACACAGGCTTATGGGATGGAGGAGGTATCTTTTGTTTCATTTTCACAGGAAGCAGGAGTGACAGCATTGTAAGTTAACACCAATTGAAGGACAAGTAGGAATAATGATTTTATTCAGTTTAACTCTTTGATCAAAATTTAAATAGAACATCTACTCTTAGAATGTGTTTTTGAGGCTGATATGCAATGGTTGTTCTTCACTGATATGTGAAATAATTAATCTTACATGTATTTCTAGGTCATGTAGAGTAGTTTTAGATGCTTCTGATGGTCTTTCGGTGACTCTGTACTTCAAACTCAAGGTCTAATGACCAAAACAGCTTCTATTTAGAAAATATAATTCTAAAAATGAGTACCGTGTGATTATTCCACCTTGTGGAGAGATACTAGGGAATCTCCTGCTGCTCTTGGGCTTGTTAAAGTCACTGGTGCTCACACACCCTGAATTTGTGACAGTTTATGCATCCCATTTACAAGAGAACATTCTGATTTCAGCTGGAGTTCATTTGCTCATCAAAGTAGCACGAGTTTTACTCATTTGAGACTGTTACCAGAAAGTTTCCTCCCACTCCAGAAAGATTTACTGAAGTTAATAATAGTTTGAGACATCCAAGCCTTTAGAAAACTATGTCAAAATTATCTCAAAAGTGTGAATGCTTATAGACAAGTGAAAAACAACAGACGTTTTCTGGGTTTAAAAAAAAACAAACAAAGCAAAAAAATTCAAAACAAAGAACTTGACTATCAGTACTTTTGCAATCAGTTCCCCCTCCCTAGGGAGCTGTGAGGCACACAGAAAATGTGCAGTGAGGAGTGGAAGAAGAACAACAAAAAACAATATATTAAAAAAAAAAACCACAAACCCACATACCTGAATATTAGTGGTTTGATTTTTCATGTGCATCTTGTCTGCAGTGTGACAAGCTAGATGTAGTAGCATAGCTAATGTTTCTTTTGTGGGAAGAAAGTCTCAAAATATTTGAAAGCAGAAAGATTTGGAGCATATTCAGTTAAATACAGAGTAAACTGAAACATTCAGTAGTTATGCTGGTGTGAAAACAGAAGACAAAATAGAGCCTTCCCAATGCTTGGGCTTAAAGAGCTACGAAAAGGTAAAAAAAAATTGAGAGATACACAGGCATAGATACACCCATATTATTCTCCCAAGTGTACTTATAAAGCAGAGTGAAACTAACAGTGAAGTTTTGGGTCTATTTTAAGATTATACAGTTTGATCAAGGCTGATTGTTAGCATCAAAGCTGTGGAACCTTGCTGAGGGTGCATGTCCTTATAATTTTGCTTTTCTCAAGGGCAAGGAGTAGAAGCTGATTTAAAAACTGGAAGAGAGAAAGAAATGGAAGCTTTGAATTAATTCTTAAAATATATGTGTTCTACATTAACTTGCTGGATTGTTCTGTTGTATTTTTTTTGCCTTGTTAAATGTCTCAGGGTTAAAGTATTTGGGTGAGTTCAAAAGAGGCCGCAAACTTGGTAAGAAAAAAGAGATGGGAACACACCTGGTTGGGATGGGACACAACTGCCTTATAGCAATACAATTGCTTACAAAGGAAATTCATATCTCTGAAAGTGATAAGGTTTTTGTGTCACTTTGTCCTTGTCTAAGAATGTAGCATAAAAGATCCGTATGTTACAATCCTCCACCCAAATGATGTTTTACTGGAAATGAATACTGTTTAAAGCGGTGTGCATTCGGTCATCAGTAAGCAATAAAAACAGTGTTATGTAGTGCCTCCTCCAGGAAAGACTTCTGTTGCTTGCCAGATGGGCCATTCCACATCTATATAAAGTATAGAAAGGGCTATCTTAAGAAACTAAAACACATTTTATTATTTTACATGTATAATTTCTGAGTACAGAGTCATTGTTATCAGCAATAAAATAATAAATTAATTGCGCTTCTTGGATGTAAAGTTGAATATCTGAAATCAAATCAAAATCGAGGACTGCTTAAAGGTAAGACAGAACTCAAAGGAGGAAATAAATTGAGTCATTGAATTGTTATAAGCTACAAAGGTATCTTGGGTAAAGCTGAACAAAGATTAGGCAGAAGAAGTATAAGGCGTTGAGGTGGGAACAGAATCTGCAAGGCCTTTGGCAATCCACTGCATTTTATTGCGTGTGAATTCAATGAGAGCACTTCCAACTTTTGATCATATCCTTTTCATGAAACTCATGGGGGTAAACTCACACAATTTTACGAGAGCCATATTTTGGGAAGAGTTTGAAATGTAACATCGTAAATAGTAATACATTAGGGAAAACAATATAGAGGATCACAGAGCACAGACCATGTTCAGCAAATATTACCTACTTCAGTTGCAGTTTCTGAAGAGCAATATTTATTGGTAAGCTTAATTTACCATTATATTGGGAATTACATTTCAGTTTTTATACCCATGTAATGGGGAGTCACTTCTGCTTGTTCATGCTTGGATATGTAAGAAGTCAACTATATGTTGTTGGTTTTTTACTCATCTTTATTAACACTTCTCGTCTTGGCCTTTGAAGCATTAGTACCCAGGACACAATATCTGTACAACTAATTACCATGATATTTTAGCCCTGTCTTCACTTTGTCATGCACCCTGATAAGATAAATATCTGGCATTTCTTCCACTTGTTTGACTGCAAAGGCACAATATCAAAGCATTTTAAGTGAATTACAGAAGGGCAAGGAAGGTTGTGGAGCACGGAGAATGACCAGCCACAATTCAACAAGGAAACTGTTTTTTGGTGAGAAAATTGGCCTTGAAAAACCTCAGTATATTGTATACTTGATGTTATTTCCAGAGGGAGGTTGGAGGATAAAGAATGAGTTGAGAAAACACGAGGATGACAGTTACTATTATTTTTTTTAATGAAGGTTTAAAAAAAAAATGGACAAAAGTTTAATGAAAATGTTCTAACCATCCTTGCTGGCTCTATTCTAACATTTCTTTCTTTTTCCTCCTTAATCGCATTTAGTCCATTTAGATATAAGTCAAGTTCACATCTGAAATACAGATGCACACACTCTTTACATTGTAAATCATGCATGGATATTCTTGCATAGACTGTTAAAGTTGAAACAGTGAATTCTGAAGATGGACTTGAATGAAACACTGACGTTTTTTTGTTTTCTTTTCCTTACGTTCATATATTTCGTATGTATAGAAAATTTTGATCTTTAAAGTAGCAGAGTAAACATATTTTGAGAAAAAAAACCCTAACAAAACATTGCAAAAACCACAGAGACTGCATGAAAATTGACTGCGGTAATGGTGAAATCATTGATTTTTACGTAGGATCAGCAGATTGCTCTAGCAAGGTTCACCACTGTGCAAGAAGCCCCTTCAGGAAGGGGACATGAAAGGTTGTTAGAAAATCTGTACAGAATTTAGATTAGCTACTTTAGTGTACTTATATAAGTTTTAATATCTTCCTTAATAATAAAATTCATTTATATCCCAGACGTCAGGTTATTGGTCTCTTGGCCTCTCTGAGGAAGTAATTGAGCACCTGTATGGGGACAATGGGAATTGAGGAGTTCTGATTAGTTTTCTCTAGTTATAAATTATTTATCACCTCATTCCATTTCCCTCTTACCCCTATTGGGACGTTTTCACAGTCATGTTGCATAATAAGAAAGTGAACATCAGGATTCTATTTGCTGTGGTTCACCCTCATGAGCCATTTAGCATTTTGTAATTCCATAGAAAAAGCTATCTGATCAACGGCAATGAACTGAGAGTTTTATAGATGTTTTCTGTTATATGATTTCTTTTTTAAAAAGGTAATGACTGCCTCATTTGAAAATGGGTAAATTGGCTAACAAATCTTAACCTGTGCTGTTATAAAGGGCACCTAACGCTGAAAGTGCAAATAACCTTCCTACTTCCAAAATACATACATCACAAAACACATACAAAATGCTTATATCTATTCATCTTGAAAGCGAAAACCATATTTTAACATAGTTAAATACATTTAAAGCATACTTCTGCATATTCCATTTTTTATCTTTCTTAGAGTGGTATGTTATAAAATGGTGATCTGTAATCTTCTGTAATTTTTCACATCCTCTTCCTTCTGTACACCCATACACATAAAGGAATAGACCCTACTTTCTTTCCTGCCATCTGCAGGTGAAACAAAATGGTGATGGACATTTTGAAAGTTGTGAGTACATAGTTTTGCCCCATGAATAGAATATTAACCTTTTGTACTCCTTGACTCCAGTCCACCAGTTTTGGGTAGGAGCTGTAGACCTACGCCTTCTCAGACCTCTCATCTGCCACATAAAATTCTATAACACAAAATAAGGTGTCATGCATTTGCAGGTGGATATGAGAGAGCCTACAAAGAACAAAACATCAATAAGGAAGAACCTGCTACTTGCAAAAGACTCAATGGAAGAAGGATGTGGTGCTAATGGTTGTTCATATCATGACTACAAACTGCCACTAGAAAATTATAGAAAAGTCAAATACAGTAGCATTTAGTAATAGTCTGACTGAGCAAAGCCATGAAGAGATCATAATCTGGGTACTGAGAACAGTTCTAAGAGTTTATGTTACATAAGGATGATTTTAAACATGACTAAGGCCAAAGTGCTAAAGAAACATCATCAAATTCAGGATCTACTTTTAAGAAGAAGTTGGCCTGACCATTCCAGCTCCTGGTTCTTCTGCCACAGCCTTCCAAGGTGGAAGACACCAAATGCCCTGGAACTGCAAGTTACAAAGTGTGGAATGGATGCCTATGGTAGCAGGCAGCTGGACCTAGTGACCCAGGGGCCCCTCTTAGCAGAATCTTTCTATGCTTCTTCAGACTTATTCTTATAAATTACCATTTCTGCATGCCTGGAGTACTGGATATGCCCAGCATCCTAATGCTGGGCATATCATGCCTGCTGGGCTCAGATATCCTTTTGCTACCTGGAGAAGATGCTTGGTTTCTCTCCAAGCACAGACTTGTTTAAAACCCAGGACAGACAGGCTAGCTGTGTCTTGTGCTTGTGATAAGTTTCAGCCCAGCAGTATTTTAAATAAGACTAATTCTGCAAGCTGTGAAGTCAGTTATAAAGCTTGCAATGACCTTAATAATTAGACCAGGCTATGGCATATATCTTGCATACTAATTATTGCTATATTTTAAGGGTGGCAGGAACTCCTCATAGATTAAAATTTAATCTAAAGAGAGTATATGAATGATAGTATGTTCCTCACCTCCTGAAGAGAAAATGCCTCCCTAAGGCCACACACACGTGCCTTCTTTATCGGTCTTTATCACAATAATTGTAGGAGGCAGTAGCATTGAACAGTACACCTTGACATCCATTTGGCTTATTAAGAGTAATTTGCATGATTTGATGGCTTTGTTTTCTTCCCCACTATATAGAATTAAATGGAACAGATGTAGACCTCTTTTAAAAAGTCAATAATATTGTGTATATTAAGAGGCGGGGTGGGGAGGAGGGGGAAATATTCAAGTTAAGAAGTTACCAAATCCAGTTTTGTGGACAAGGATCGGGAGGAAAGTGCTGATGATGAGTGACATATTCAGTAATCTGATTGCTAGAAACAAGGAAAAAAAATGGAATGATTCTACAGCTAATTTAATTTGCCAGAACTCATTAATCACATAGGGCCAATGGTGCCCTCAGACTAGGAATTTCAGTGTCAACTGGTATAACAGGAATTTTTATCTAATGTCCGAAGGCAAAATTAAGACCCCAATTTGGATATTCCCTGTACCTGAGTAGTTTTTTGACTGTCCTGGTCCTTCCAGTTCTACAGAAATGTAATTTCTTTCGGTGCAACATGTAGGAAACCATCTCATTTGTTTGCAGAAAGAATAGACACGCAGTTTGCAAAATTGAAAGGTAGCTCTTCAGAAGGAAAACTGCAGGTCAGGGCTTCACATAATGCACTGTGTTACAGCCAGGTACAACCTGACACATAACATTTTTAAGTGCTTCTGATTTTCATTATATCAAATTCAAATTTATGATCCAATAATATTCCAGTAAGGGTGCTATAAATTCTGAAAATAAAGATGATCCAAATAATTTCTAAAGAACAAGCCAGCAACTGCTTAGTTTAATAAATGACTCAATGCCATTAATATATCCAGAAAACCCCAATATGATTCCTTTTTATAAACTGTATTCACAAAATCCATCTGGAAGAAAAAGAGTGGACTCTGCTGAATAACAGAAGTGTTTAATTAAGAAATATTATATTATCTGTTAAGTAAACATACTTGAAGACTGAAGAAACATAGAATGGTTAAAGTTGGAAGGGACCCTAAAGATCACTGGGTTCTGTCCCCCCTGCCCTGGGCAGGGACATCTCCCACCAGACCAATTTGCTCAAAGCTCCATCCAAACCTCATCTATATATTGATTTTAATGTTTTACTTACAGTGTTTGTGCGATGTTAGTCATTATCCTGACACTAAAGGTGAATGCAACATTCATAATGAAATTTACTGATAGTTGAGAAATGATAGTTGAGAAATGATAGCTGAACGATATATTCTACAGAAATTTTTTTAGTGGGGTTTTTGGTGGTAGTGGTTTATTCTTTTTTTTTTTTTTTTTAAATAAAACATACTGTGGAAATTTTGAGAATAAAAGTCAGTAGACATACATACTGAGTAAGGATCAAAATAAACTGTATAAATTCATTGATTCCATAACAATATTATCAGATTCCATATTCTTCTGAGAATTTTTTTTTTCTCATGGATGGTAACTGGTCCTAATTAGACCAGAAAAACAGTTCTTTTTTTGTGTGTTTGTTTTTAAACAAACAAGTCAACAAAGAAAATACATTTACTTTCCATTCTTATCCAAACTTGTCTGCTTCTAATACTAAAATAGCTTTGCACTGGAATGTGAGACTATGTGAAATTGTATGGAGCACCTTGAGAAAAAGGTGCTTTTGGTCTGAAACAAATAATTAAAATACATTTATAAAACGAAAATATGCACATTATTTCTGTTCTGGAGTGAAATACATTGTGTTCACAAACATGAGCTGATCCATAGCCATGGCTCTTACTGTACGCCACTAAGATGTTTTTATGATTACCACTTAGGTAACTTTCTATTCCTAAGCAAATGAGGTCCCTCATATCTGCAGTCAGAACAGGATCCATTATGATGATCCCTTTTGTATCTTTCCATTCAAAGGAAACAAAAGTTCAGAATTATATTTTTTAAACACTTCTAAAACATAAATTCTAATAATCTGTGGCTTTTTTGGTCTAATTCTTCAGTTCAATCATTAAACTGATAAATCAACAATTTTAGTCAGCTCCTTTCAGAAGTTCCCCTCAGCCCTCTCCACTGCATACTGAAATGAGAGTAGCTCTGAGTTACTGTCTTTATTTGAGGTTAAACAGAGAGTTTTCTTCTCCATAATTTTTATTTTGCAGTTAAGCCTCTTCTAACTAACCGCACCCTCTGAAATTAACAGTATCTTTTTCAGATGGTGTCCGCTTCCAGTAGATAAGGTCTGATGTTTATAGTTAATTCCGTGGACTGGTTTTCAGAGAGGCTCCTGCTTATTCTTATTGCTGTAAACAACCAAGCTCAGCTCCCTTCGTTACGTACTGACTTGGAGGGTCGGAAGAAGAAAAACATAGAGGAGTCACACCTGTGGGGAGGAATGGATGGGACAGGTGACCCAAAACCGACCAACAGGGTATCCCATCCCATCTGCATCATGCTCAGTATGAAAACCAGGGATCAAGGGACAGTGTCTTTCATCAACGGCCAGTGACCAAGGACGACTGTCTTCATCTGCCCTTGACTCTGATCTGTGCATTCCTGAATCCAGAGCTGGAATCCAGTTCCTATCCATTGCCGAGTCCAGTTTGGGACTTTCCCAGTGCCTACTGGTGATGTGATTGTCACAATGGGAGATGGATACTGGCTTTGTACATACTTGTATATATTTTATTATTTTCTTATTAATATTATTCTCTTTTCTCTTTACTAGTAATATTTCATTAAAATAGTTTGGTTTCTTTTCAACTCATAACGTCTCCCATTCACTCTCTCTTCTCTTCTGGGAAAGAGACTTTAGAGAGCAAGTGTCATTTGCTTATTGGCCAGCCCTGCCCAAACGATAACAGTCACTCCTTGGTAAGGAGAACATTGGTGGAGAGCTAATTCATCTCTCAATTAGTTTCATCTGCCAAGTTATCCTATAATATATGAATGTACTGCTACTCTTTAAAACTATATGTTCATAAAGTATGTTAGTGGATTTGTGGTTCATATACACTTTCAACTATAGATAAGGAAGACTTAAAATGCTTATTTGTCAGACTTTATTATTAAAGAAAAAAAAATGTGTAAGAGCATTCCACTCTTCATGAAAAAACATATTAAGCAGCAATTAAAAATCTGATATCTCACCATGCCTTCAGAGAGCAGATGAATAGGATCACTAGAGAAATATTAGACACTTTACCAGTATCATATTTTAATTAGCATTGATTAAAACAACGCTTTATATAATCCAAAAAGTTATTTCCCTCACAGGATACAGTAAAAACAGTTTTTAAATGAATTGTTGTATTGCAACAGCTATGAAAAATATAGCAATAGTTCATCATTAAATTGGGCAACTGCTAGCAAATTTTTAAGGTAAAATACTATTCCCTTTAGCTGCTCACTGATGGCTTTATACTCTGTTCTTCCTGATCCAGTTGTTTTTCCGGTGATTCCTTATCCTAGGCACGGTGAAATTAAGGTTGATGTTCCAACCTGAACAAGGTGACTTTAGCATAAGTCTGGTTTTGTTTCCTCCCTTAGGTCTATGCTATGAAATTATATCAAAGTGTCAGTGAACAAGGAAAAAGTTTTAATTATGGACAGTTTTCAAATTATATGCAAATATTCACAAGACCGGTTCCATTTAAATTTAACAGGTGGATTTAAGAAAAAAAAAATTATAATGAAGAGTTGCAGAAAAATTAATCCTCTCACATTACTTTTTCTCAAATGAAAGATTGCAATTTTTTATTTTGAAATAATGTATCATTTTGTTTTATTCCAAAATTAAATTATCAAAATAATTATTAAAAAAAATGAAAATCCAAAATAGAGACAAAAAAGTTTAAGCACTAATGAAAAATATGTTATTCCAGTTAACATTGTGCTTGGAAGAGTGTCCGAGAAACTCTAGGGAATGTCTACACTTGTGTGTTAGTTCATATCAACAGGCTTCTTTTGAAGCAAATTTTCTTATCAGCCCAGGCTGCTTTTAGTAACCTGTTCTGGTGGGAGGTGTCCCTGCCCAGGGCATGGGGGTTGGAACTTGATGATCTTTAAGGTCCCTTCCAACCCAAACCATTCTATGTTTCTATGATGCAGTATCATGCTCTCTTTAACATAATATGAGAGATCTTGTGACATTCACACTGGGTTTTCTTCTATTGACCTTAAGCCAGGAGACTGGCATTAGCAGCTAATGGACATAGGAACCACAGACCATACTACTGTAAAGCAAATACTCTCAAACAGTGCAAATAATGTGCACTCAGCACCAATTCTTTAACAATCCATTCCTCTTGTGACACTCTGTTTGCTAATGTAGACAACAGGCTTTGAAAAGTGCTTATCTTATGAAGTGGAAGGGGAGAAATGCAAGTGATATCTAAACAAAGCCTATAGAGAAACTCTACGCAGAGGCTGACCCTTTTTCCTTCAGGGAAAAAAATATAGGGCATTCATGGAAATGGTAGTTTCCAAAAGGAGACAATGGAAGAAAACCAACCCAACATAAGTTTCCAGAATTAATATCCCACAAAAAGAACAACTCAAAAGGCCTAACACGATCTCTGAGAAGATAAGCAGTGCAGTAGGACCAAAGGTCCAAATTCATTATAAATGTCATAAGTAAAATAAATTTTGGAATATCCTTATTAGAAGTCTTTTTTTTTTTCTTTTTTTAATCTGAAAATCACAATCTATTTAAGGAAAGTGTCATAAACACTCAAAATCTGTAGAAAATGCTATAACATGAGCACATAAAAACCAACAACTTAAAGTGTCTTCCTCTTAAAAAAGCAACAACTGAGAATTGATTTTGTTACACTGTGTAAGTAGCTTCACAGGATGAAAATACATACTACTAAAGAGCTGTTTAATCTAGAGGGGGAAAGCATACCAAAAATAATGTCTTGAAGCGAGAATTTAACTATATTCAGAGAAGAAATAAAGCACACAGATTTAACATTATGTCTAATTAACTACTGGAACAAATTATTAGAGTCATGGAAGATTTTCTACCTGTTTGTATCTTTAAGTAAAGACTGACCAGCTTCTTGAAGAGGAGGCATTAGCCAAATAGAAATTAAAGGACACAGTATGGAGTCATTGAGTAAAACTTAAGCACCTGCGATATACAGAGGGTTATAGTGGCTGAATTAACAGTTTCTTACAGTCTTTAATTCTAAGCAGTCTCCAGCTCAGGAGAAAAGAAGACAGAACAAAAGCCCTGTCTCAGTACAACTTTCCAGTGCTTCACTTTAAAGTCTACTGAGATGATTGATGCTTCTGTCCTGTAGTATGTCCAAACTCTGAAAAATTTTATCGCATTTCAGTATAAACAGATCCTGCATGACGTGCAAACCCCAGTGAACAAATCCAGTACATCCTTAGGCAGTGTTAGTCAGTTTTTAGTTTGGCTGGATGCATCCGGTTTTACCCTCAGTAGGAGTTTTTCTGTAAGTTATGGAAAAATAAATAATGCTGTGCGGCTTTTTGTGAGCTATATAACTATAGAACTAAGAGAAAGGGAGTAGCACAAACACACTTTAAACCTTAAGATTTGTTGGCTTGTGCGGACAAAAACTCTTGAGCTTTCTATACTGATGAAGTGGGAAGATTAAACATATGTTTGTACTTGCTACCATATTTATTTGCATATGCTGCCTTCTAGATGATCATATGGTCCTTTTACCTTTTGGCAAGATGACATATTCCAAAGAAATAGCACAATGCAATCAAAGTTTGTAAAATGTAGTTATCCCCTGTTATGCTTTCTTCATCTGTTTATTGCATAGAGCTGTGAATACTATACACAGATAGTTGAATGCCTTGTAATTAGTTTTTCAGGGACTTCAGTTCAAGCATTCCCATATGGATTCTATATGGTATGCTAAGCCCCAGATTTACAAAAGCAATGGGATCCTTTAGAACTGTGCCTTGGCTCTGGAATCCTGAATAACCAGCATCTTTAGACCTGTGGCTTTGGTGAAATAATCTCTCACCAAGGTTTCTAGCTTTAAATCAACAAAGAGACTGGGAATAGTCAACTAGGACCCAAGACAACCAGCAGGAGCTGATAGCATGAGCCAACTAACTGGTCAGCTTTGACATTGAAGGGGCGGAACTGCCTCTGTCCGGTATAAGCAAATGGCACATTCACTGGTTATCCATGTTTTTTAAATATAAAAAAATAGCTCTTTTAATAAATCGCACTATGTTTTCAGCAATGGATTGGATCCACACGAGACATGGGGTATTTGTTTGCCAAATAGAATGAACCATCCATATCTTCATGTTTCGGTTTGATTTGCTTTTGTGCAAATGAGAAAATTAAAATAGCCTTTCTGAGAAAACCCTCCACATCTCTTTTATATTATTATGTCTACCCTGAAAAATGGCAATTGCACCAGATCGTAAAACACAATCCTACATAGAACATAAGGGAAAAAAATATTCTGGCCCTTTTTGAATATAGATTGTTTGTCAGTCGGTCAAAATCATAACATAATGACTGCAATGGCTCAGACCAAGGGTTCATTTAGCCCACCATTCTATCTTGTAGGTGATTATTCGTTGTCCTCTCATTTAAGAAGAGACTCTGAAGTCTTATTCCTTGCCACTCAGAAAATTACAGAAATCTGTCCCTTCTACACTACAGAAATATTAAGAGCTTTGTTTGGTTGTTGGAGTTGGTTTAACTTACGTGGAAGTTGTTCCACACTTTGATTTTTATCACTGTTCTATCAGTCTTTTCACAGAAGTTACTCTGTTCTTTGTTAGCTTTTTTTTTTTGAGCTTTGCACAATAATCAGATTTACACAGATTTACAACAATACTTTCTATTTTATTTTCTATTCTGCTCCTAATAAACTGTAAAATTTTGTTTGCTTTTCTTGACTGCTGTTGAGCACTGAGACAACACTTTCACAGCATTACCTATCGTAACACCAAGATGTCACTCCTGAGAAGTAGTGGTCTGTTCAGAGTTTATCAAAGTAGGTAAAAACTGCAATATGTTTTGCTGTGCTTGAGAGTTTGGGGCAAAGTATTCATGCAAACTAAATATAGACAATGCACTAAGGTTTCCACACTCAATCGATGGAGAAAGGCTATTTCAAAGATGATTTGGACTAGAAGCCTGAATATGCTGCCTATTTTCCTAGGAATATGATTGCTTAAGACACAAACAAGCTTAATAATGGGGCTTCCTAATGCAGCCTTATTTTTAAAGAATGGTAATTTAGAAAATATAGTCCCATTAAAATAGAATCCTATTGAAGGAGTGAGTAATGCACCCCCAGCCAAATAATCTATGTCCCAATGTAGATTCCTGGTTATAAAAGATGGGAAGTTTTCCCACTGGCATGGCTGACTTGGGTGATGAGATACAGAAGTTTTGTTCTGTAGAGGGCTCTCAAGCCCACATCATGGCTGGAATAAACTCACTCGGAACCACAGTGTCAATTTGTCACTTTTGTCACGTAGCTGTCAAACAACTTATTTCATAGCCGAGAAAAGGGATATGAATACACTGAAATCTATTATTTGTTACTCCCAGGTTCTGCCATGAAAATAAGCAGTTGTCTCAGCTAAGTGGGAAATAAAATATAAAACAACTCTGGTAATGTTCATTGTAAGAAGGTTTAAAAGCCATCTAGCCTTTACAGTCAATAATAATACGAATCAATATGCTAAAGTAGCCAGGCATGAGGCAGCAGCTTGATGTTGTATCAGGCTCGGAAAGTCATAAAGCTACATCGTTGTTTACGGAGGATGCAGTTAATGATCTCACTTTTTTTTTATTATTATTCAAATTACTATGCCTTAAAAAATAAGAAACCTAAAATAAAAGTCATCTTCAGAGGAAGATACTGATTTAAAAAAGCAAAGTGGCAATAAACAAGCCAGAACTCTATCATTAGAGTGGTACAACATAATGCAAAATTTGATGTGCTCCGGTTTAGCTACCAGACTAAATATTTAAACGCATTAGACCAGAACAGACAATGAAAAATAGATATACTGGTACCTGTATGTACTAATTTCCAAAAGAACAATGAAACAAATAATGTCTTTAGTGGTAATATATTATATAGATCTTCCTTAGGGGAAGAAAATCCTAGCTCTGCCTTGCATAACAATTGTTCCAGTTCTATTTAGGTGATCACAGTAGCAGTATGCCATGAATACAGTGGTCTATGACCTTCAGTAAAATAAAAGCCTGAAATGACACCTAAAACAGCCCCAGATTCAATGAGAAAATAGCAAACTTTTGTTAATACTTAGGATTATTAATATTCTGCTTTCCCTCATGACTTCCACATATTTGGTTTTTATGTGCCTTTAAAAAAAATAAAAATCTATAACAAATTTCCTATGTACCCAGGGAAGATAGACAAATGCACAGTCTCCTTAAAAAATAGTTTTCCTAAGATCAACTACACTTAGAACTGAATGTGCATTCTGTTTCCCATTTTCCTGTCTGTGTAATAATTCAGAGTAAATGATAATGTATTATGCTGTAAGTCCATAACCTTAGAAAATAAAAGCCCAGTTGGTGCTTGACTTACAAGAACAAAACAAGCTTACAGAGCACAGGTCTGTGTTGTTTGGCAAGTAGTCAATAAAACTGTACCTTATGACTTTCTTTCCTAAAGGTTCTAATCAAAACAATTTATTTCAGGCATGTAAACTCCTGCTTTTCAGACTGCAGCTATTGTCAGTGTATGGTATCAGCATCCGCAGTAGCTGCAGCCCTGTTCAACTGAGTCCCAGAGCTCCCCCATCTGTCTCAGTAATAGACAGATTTCCTGCTAGATCAATGTAGTGTGTCAGCTGCAGTAAAAAAGATGTGGCTTTCCTCCAGATTTTACTACCCTTTACAATAACTATTTGAATAACTGGAATCTTTTTTCCATTCCAAGTCCTATATTTCAGACAACTCTACAAAGGAAAATAATTAAAAGTATCACTCCGTGTGAGCAAACTATGATGAGCAAGGAATGCAAATTAAAAGCCCAACTATACATAATGAAATTGGACAGAAAAGTGAAGGCAAATATTTAGTAAATTAGAAATCTTTAAAGTGAATGTACGCAGCCACTGGGAATAGTTTTTCATTGTTAAACTGTCCCTGGTACAGCTCTTCTCTGTGTTTATTGGGGCTGAAACTGAGTGTATAAACATGTATAGGCAAGCTGTTTTTCTTGAAGCTTATGGCCATTTTGTTTTAGTATAATAACTGAAAGCCATTCACGTTAGAGATAAGGCTTAGATGGAACACATTCTAAACCTACAGGTCACTGAATCACTGAAGTCACATTTCAAGGCAGCTGTCTTGGTAAGATCTCCAACCAGATCCCAGTCTAAGCAATGTTAAAAAAAAAAAAAAAATGGAAAAAAGTCCTGTTTTTCTGCAGCCCCCCTAAGGAAAACATACTCAAAGAAAATGAAGAGCCTCCGATTTTAGACTCTTGTTGTGTAAACACAGTGGGTGCCCACCTGCCCTGTCATGCTGTCAGGTTTCAGAGGATGCTATCACTCTCTAAATGAGTTCAGTTCTGATTTCTCCCAGATGAACAGCAAATATCTTTCAGGCTAGATACCTTTTTCTTTCTTTCTTTTTTTTTTTTTTTTTTTTTTTGAGATTAAAGGGAAAAACAAAGTAAGTAAAATATAAAGTACATATGGAGGAACACCTTGTATATACAGTTTTTTCATATCACTGGCTGCCTTAGACTAGCTCCTACCTCATGGAGACTTACTTTCCAGCTGGGCTCACTTCACTCTTAAAGGTGTAGTCGAAAAAGAAAACAGCCTCACTGCTCTTTCATATTGACTGACCTTTTCCAATTACTCTCCTGCCAATGAAAAGGCAAGACACTTAATATCGTTGAACGCTCCAGTTTTGCCACTGAAGAAACAATATCAAGTTGTCAAAGGGAACTTCATAGCTTCAAGAAAAGGTTTTTAAATTAAAAGTTACGTGGTTGACCTAAAAAAAAAATATTACTAACCAAATCACAGAATGATATGGGGTTGCAAGAGACCTCTGGAGATCATCTAGTCCAAACTCCCTGCCAAAGCAGGTCCACCCAGAGCAGGTCACACAGGAATGTGTCCAGGCAGGTTTTGAATATCTCCAGAGATGGAGACTCCACATCCTCTCTGGGCAGACTCTTCCAAGGCTCTGCTACCCTCCAAGGAACGAAGTTCCTCCTCATGTTTAGATGTGCAAGTTTGTGCCTGTGACCTCTTGTCCTGTCACTGGGCACTACTGAAAAAAGACTGACGCCATCTTCCTGACACTCATCCTTTAAGTATTTCTAGGCATTGATCAGATCCCCTCTCAGCCTTCTCTTCTCCAGACTAAAAAGACCCAAGTCCCTCAGCTTTCCTCATCAGAGAGATGCTCTAGGCCCCTGATCATCTTTGTAGCCCTTTGCTGTACCCTCTCCAGCAGTTCCCTGTCCTTCTTGAACTGTGCAGTCCAGAACTGGACACAGAACTCCAGACGTGGCCTCTCTAAGGCAGAATAGAGGAGCACAACCTCCCTCAACCTGCTCGACTCAAATTCTTCAGTGTTTTTTGATGGTATGTACTTTTTTAAGGATGGAAATCAGGCATTGGTATGTACATATGCAAGGGTTTGCAGGACTTCAAGTTACTTCTTTTTTAAAAAATGGAAATACAGAGAAACTACTCGTGTATCTGATCTTCTGAGACTAATATCAGATGGCCACTGGGTACTTACAAAACTTGTTTTCTTCAGTTAAACACTGATGGTACCTAGGACAGCAGGAACCTTTCAGAAAGCAAGTATGTATTTGCCCTCCCACTGTATTTCTTCTAACAGTATTTTTATCCTCATTTAATGTTTTACTGGAAGATCTATGTTGCATCAAGGTGAGCAGGAAAGCTGTTGTAAAACTCCACCACTCTTAACACATGTAGCTCTTAAACATTTTTATTGAAAATGTGTTTTATTAATTTTTGCTAAATGAATGAAATCAGATGCTTATTCCAAAAAATATGCATCTGGATATTGAAATACCAATAGTGTAACTGTACAGTTAAAGGGAGTTTGAAAATGTTCAAAAATGTTAATGCAGTCAGCAGAGATCAGGTTAACACATACTATCTCACAATGAAGCCTTAGAAAGGCTCCATTTCTTTTATCTCTGACTTATTGAACAGTTTCAGTACATTTTAAATCTCTGTTAAAGAGGAATTTTCCAGTACAGAGTTATTACAACTTCACTTGTGATGCATTTCTGAACAAATCTACCTACATTTATGTGCTACTTTATAGTGTTCTTTCTATATTAGCAAATGTAAAAATGTCTGTCTAAAATTGTTTCAGGGAGTCAAATCATTACATTTCAGCTTCTTTTCAGAGTCTTCCTTTAGTAATTGCTCTTTACCTCATATAATGTGAGTGATTAGCTCAGGTCTGATGATGAGTTGTCCATTATTCTAATTGCATTAAGAAGAAAACAAACAAACAAAAAGTATTAGTACATATTTCTGTGCTTGGAAAAATATGCAATGTCTCTAGTGTCACTCTAAATCTTACATAAAACTGATAGACATGTTTCTATGCCACAAAATCATAGCATCATAGCACGATCTAAGATGGAAAGAACCTCTGGAGGTCATCTAGTGCAAGCCCATGCTCAAAAGACATCCAACTAAATCATGTTTATGCAATCCTAGAAATGACTAATTTTAGTCACAGAGAATATAAAATACCTCAGTATATACAAATAATACAAAGTCAAAATGAATGTATGCTTATGTAAGACTAAAAAAAAAAAACCAATATACTTTTCTCTTTAGCCTTCAATCAGAAGCAAGTGAATAAAATTTACGCCTGAGAAGACTAAGGGGAGATCTCATCAATGATTATCAATTCTTAAAGGGTGGGTGTCAAGAGGAATGGACCAGTCTTTTTCAGTGGTGCTCAGCGACAGAAGAGGAAATGGGCACAAACTCAAACATAAGAAATTCCATCTAAACTTGAGGAGGACCTTTTTCACTTTAAGTGTTACAGAGCCCTGCAAAAGGCTGTCCAGAGAGGTGATGGAGTCTCTGTCACTGGTAACGTTCAAAACCCACCTGGCAGTATTCTGATATAGCTTGCTCTGGGTGATCCTGTTTTGGCAGGGAGGGTAAACCAGATGGTCTCCACAGATCCCTTCCAAGCCCATATCATTCGTGAGTTATGTGATTCTGTAATTTAGGAACACATGATATTTGGCAAAATCTATAGAAAAAAATAAAGTAATTATTTATTGTGTTGCTTACTTTTCTTGAAATATGTGACTAGTCTTTCAGATGTTAAAGGAAAGCTAGTATTAAAGTAAAAAAAAAAAAACAACAACCAAACAAAAAACCCTGGCAAGTTCCAAAAAAACCCAAAACCAAAACCCAAACCATTTTGAATCTCTTTAAGCCAAATCAGCTAATGTTGAGAAGCACTCGTTTTTGGGAGGGGGGAGAGGGAGACAACATAACTTCTATCAAAGCCCTCCACGAGCTTTATGTTGATTTTACTACATGGCATTTAGTGTGGTTATGCTGGAAGTGTCATGGATGATACAAAGAATCTGATCAGCTGTTTGAAAAGATTATGTCTGCATTAGCAACTAGCGTGCTACAGTAGAAGCAAGTTTCAAGGTGAAAACTGTTTGGAGCTGAGGACATGACACCTACACCAAATTTATATCAAAGGATTTATTTCATCTTAGCTCTAAGTCAGGTCTTATCTGAATGCCTGTTGGCAATTGCAGGCTCACTGCTCGCTCTTCTTGGAAGTTCAGTTGGGTTTCATCTGATGGGAATTCAGCTTGTGTGCTCCTAGAGTGGTCTGCAGTGCAAACAAAGTTGTGGTAATCAAGGACAACTCTTTTACTTTAAAAATGCATTCTTCTGCTATATAAAAACACTCATATGGGAGCAGCAGAAGAATCAGCATTAAAAATGTACCTTCTGAAATGGAGAATATGGTACCTGAATTTCTTCCAGGTCCTGGATGGCAACCTTAGAAAACTGTTTGAATTTTTCAGCATCTATATTTCCTCTTCAGTTGGTGCCAAAAGCTGTTATCAGTGTAGAGTGCTAACCAATGCTGTACCTGTCTCAGCAGGGTCCTTAACCCCAGTAGCTATCCACCTGCTTGGGTGATTCACCCTGAGATTAGGGGACATACAGCTTTTTTTTTTTTTTGGAGCATGAGCACATAACTGGTTTTACTGCCTCATGACCAGCTACTTCTGCTACTTTTCAATTAACTGAAGAAGGTTAAATTAAGACCTCATTTTCTCCTGTGTTTAAAAAGTACGTTAAACTTGCTCCACAAAAAGAAAAAAAAAACAAACAGAAAAAAAAAACCCAAGGAAACTGAGCTACCTCTCATAGCTAATAGGTGGACACTGAAACAGTGGAAACACCTTTTTTTTTTTCCGCTGTGTTTCTTTTCTGTTAGTTTATTGATTCTGTTACCTTTCCTGTTGCTTTGGATTCTCTTCTGAGGTATCTGATTTCCTTTATCCTTATTTAGGAAAACTAGGCAAGACTATGAAATGTAGACCTGGGAGAAAGGTGATAGTGTCTGGTTCATTATTATGAATATCATCATTCATCATGTTCATCATTACAATACCCAAGTCCATTTGTTGAATCAAATGTACCTTTCCGTCTTAAGAATCAACGATTTGCAAGTCAAACGAACAAAAACAAACAACACACATCTGCCCCCAATATCTTTTTGGATTCTTCTTCCCATTGCTAAAAAACACCACAAATCACCTTTTTCTTTTTCCTATACTTTTCCCCAGAAATGCTATAATAAGGGAATGTTATGCAGCTGAGAGTCAGCAGCAAAGACTAGAGAAAAGTAATCCTCTCTGCTTTGCGCTGCAAGATTACACATTTTAAGTTCATTAGTTCATAAAAAATTGCATCTGGTAAAATCAAGCTGCAGATTTATAAGTGCTTCAATAAATCAGTCTTTATCATTGCAAAAAGTGGCCTTCTAAACCTTGCAGGATTAAACAGCAGATCTCTCCCAAACACCTTGTCCTTACCACCGCTGCTGGAATAGTTTAACGTTGTGGAGAAACATGGTTATTCAATGTATTATCCAATACACACAGGAACAAGGATGTCTTTCCTGCCAACTCTGCAGTCTTTTGAGAAACAGAGATGCAGACTTCATGGTGTCCAAGTATAATACTCTTTAAAACTATACATTCCCTCTCTGAGACACTGTATATATAGATAGGCAAGTTCCTGCACCTGGGTCAGGGAAACCCCCATTATCAGTACAAGCTGGGGTATGAGGAGGTGGAGAACAGCCTTGTTGAGGAGGGCTTGGGGGTAACTGGTGGATGAGAAGCTCGACGTGAGCTGACAATGTGCACTCACAGCCTCCCAGAAAGCACCCCCACATCCCAGGCTGCATCAGAAGAAGCGTGGCCAGCAGGGAGAGGGAGGTGACTGTGCTCTTCTCCTCTGAGACCCCACCTGGATGGAGTACTGTGTCCAGCTTTGGAGTTCTCAGCACAGAGAGACATGGACTTGTTGGAGCAGGTCCAGAGAAGGGATGTCAAAATGACCACAGGGCTGGAGCATCTCTGCTATGAGGAAAGGCTGAGACGGCTGAGGCTCTTCAGCCTGGAGAAAAGAAGGCTCTGGGGAGACCTTATTGGGGCTTTTCAGTATTTAAAAGGGGCTACAGGAAAGATGGGAAAAAAACTTATTAACAGGGCCTGCTGTGATAGGAGAAGGGGTAATGGTTTTAGATTAAAAGAGGGAAGATTTCGACTAGATTGAAAGAGAGATTTTTTTTTATTTATTTTTATTTTTTTTTTGTACAGAGGGTGGTGAAACACTGGCCCGGGTTGCCCAGGGAGGCAGGAAACAATCCATCTCTGGAATCATTACAAATNAACACTCCATCTCTGGAATCATTACAAATCATGTTGGATGGGGCTCTGAGCACCCTGATCTAGTTGAAGATGTTCCTGCTCATTGCAGGGGGGTTGGGCTAGAAGACCTTTGAATGTCCCTTCACACTCCAACTCTTTTGTGATTCTGTGCTGAGCTTTACTGCTTTCATGTTCTTAAACGGGAGTTTTGGCAAAACATTCATGACAAAGGATGGATTATTTCCCCTGCCTCCAAGAAAACACTTTTTTCATAGCTATGTTTTTATCAACGAAATAGACCTCTCTTTCATTTGGGTTTTGTTTGATTGATTAATTGCTTTTTTCTGGGTTTTCTGTTAGGTTTTTTTTTTTTCCATATGAGTATACATTCCTCTATATGTGTATACTTTGGATATGTTTGCCATTATTCACCACGCAAAAGATCTGTGAGGCTGGCTTGTAGGAAACAGCAGTGAAAATTTCAATTTTCCGTTATCATCAGCTTGTCAATAGAGGCCTTTTTTTTTATGTTTGAGAGAGACAGTAGGTGTAGTTGTGTACATAATGAAGATATAGGTAGGTAAGAAAGGAAAATTATGGGCTTTTTCTTCTTCAGAAATAGGTAAAAAAACTTCTCTCCATCTGATTCTTCACTTTGGTTGTACTGTCTTGTAAGGGTGACAGGTGCTGGACCTGTATTCCCCACCTTCAATTGTAGGTCCAGAAAGAGGACAGCTTGCAAAAGAGCTTTATTTTGTGTTCCTGCAGTGCTGCTGAACCCTGTGAGAGGTTTCCAAGTAGTCTGTCAAACCCATTATGATTGTACCAGGTTTTATATGCTCCGTAGAAGGAAACAGGATTAGACTGTGAGTGAGATATATGTGTGTGTACAGAGACAGAAAGCAAGACAGACAAAGAGAAATGAAAATAAATGTCAAAAAATAACGCAAGCCCATGTGATTGCTACAACTGTAATCTGATCAGAAAAACACTGAAGGTAACAAATTCTAATTATCAATATAGGCACAGTAATAAATAAATAAATCAATAAAATAAATAAATAACTGAATGAATGTAATAGATAAATAAATAAATAAATAGAGGGGGTAACACTTTCACCTGTCTTGGGGACTACAGGTCATTCCTTTGTCATTCAATGCTTCTTTAATTGCTCCTGTTCTTGAGTGATGGTACCTGTGTTCAGCTGACAGTCTATTCCTGATTTTTTTTATTTTATTCTGACTCTACAGGCAGGAAAATGAAGGTGTACAGAGATAAAAAGTAAAAAAGAAATGTAAAATTAGCCACTAGCATCAAAGGATGCCATGCAACAGAAGCATTAGCCTTTCAGACACTTTTGTTGGGAAGTCACTTTGCAGGGAAATTGAAACAAATGAAAAACACAGCCTCTCCTTGACCTTTAATGCAGAGGGAATCTCAGAATTTTCTTCCACCTTGCTTCTTGGAATATTAGATGGTGAAAGGGGCAGTCTTCTTCCTTATAAGAAATAAATGACCAGCAGTGAAACAATGTAATAATAATTGGGGTTTTACAGGTTAAAATTCCTTTTGGAAGCCAATATGGTATTTTGTTTGTTTAAGGATAAAAGAGCTGGTTACAGTCAGTAAGTTGTTGGACTGAAAAAGCTCATCTCCAGGATGCTAAAAAGTTGGTTCAAGGTTTTGTTGGCTGCTTTGCTTTTCTAAGTGTTCTCTGACAGATCCAAAGCATATTGTCCTGAACAGAAAAAAATAGTGATTTTACTCTCAAGTAGCAATTATCTTCCCCAAACCTCAGATGGCTCTGACACAGCTCATTAACATGCCATGCCCACTGGTTTCACTCTTTCAACCAGTCCCACCTTTTCTCCTCTCCCCGAAGAGCTCTTCTACTCCGCACAGCTATGCACAATTCTTGCAAGCTCACCATGGGTCCTTCACACCACAGAAGTGCTGCAAGAGCATTTTTGCCATGTCTTTGTGCACATGTGCCTTTCCTTTCTGTACTAATTGCTTAGATACAGAAGACCTGAAACTCCGTCACAGCAGACTTTGAATTAAGGTTGATTTAGGTCACTGAGCAGCAGTGATGGGATAGATGCTCTTCAGAAGCCCTCCACAGTTTCACGATGTGTTGTGTTTAATGAAGGGTAGTAATTAACCATGACCAACCTTGTAATTACTAACATGCCATTCTTAATGAGGCTGTAACTTCAGTGATTACTTTGTGAACACTGATTTAAACCATACAAACAAAAATAATTTAAAATATAATGAAAAATATAGGTAAAAAGACTATAACAGTCCTTATTACTAAATTACCAATTTTAGGTAGAAATTAAGTTTGAAGAAAGTTAACATTCTTGATGCATCGAATTTTTAATTCATAGCAATAATTCTTTGGATGAGTTTGCAGACGTAAGTAATATTTTTAAAGCAGATTTACCCCTCATTGAGTGTTTTTTTACTTTTTAAGTTTATTAGTTTGGATTTTGACTTCAAACTCTACCCAATTTTAGGTCAGTTATTTGTCCTAAAAGGAGTAAAATTGTTATGATCTTTAACTGAACTAACTATATATATATATGTATATATAAGAACACAGGAAGCTTTGATTTGGGGTTTGACTTGTTCTTTTACTTCCTCTTCAAGTCTTGGCAATAGCAAACATTGTGTTTCAGAGTAAGAACTTCCCAATACAGGAAATCTATAGGGTCTGCTTACTTGTTTGGTTGTTTCTCAAAATTATGGCTATTTTAACATTGACCTTGGTTACTATTCTATCTGAGTTTCCATTAAGGGTCTGCCCTCCCTGGAAAAAATTGTCCTCTTTAATTATTATTTTTTAATCCATTTCAAAAGCAGAGTTAAAAAGAAATTTAAAAAAAGTATATATCTTAATGAGATATTCCAGAAAAGAAAAATAACAAAAAAGTGTAACTACAGTATTATTCTGGGTCTCTTTCTTATGTAGAGAGATCCAAAGCCTTGTGATGAGGGAATGCAGAGACCTAACAGAAGAGTTCTGATTCTGAAAGAACAAAAAAATACCAGAATTATTTACTGTATCTACTACAACAGTTTTATTTCACATATAGCATTATCTTTGTGGCCTGCTTTTGTCTGTCTGGTCTTGCTGTTCTTGTTCCTAAGATTTTTCACATCTGATTGCAATTGTTTTCCTTGTTTCTAAGCGTGGGTCTGCTTATTTCTATGTATTCTGTCTGCTGAAAGTAGAATAGGAAATTCAGTTTAGCTAGGTCCAATATATTTCTGACACTGATTCACTGGATTTTTTTAAAAAACCTACTTTGACATTGACTGCATTCCCAAAGAAGAGAAAAATCATTGACATTTAGAAATTGTTCCCTGTTACACAATAATGTTCTTTCTCATCAGAGAAAATAAACAAGATGCAGGTTGTCAAACAGATCTTTCAAAATGCCACTCAGCATTTTCATTTCAATTTTACTTATTCTTATCTTGAAACTAAATATTAGCCCCATTGAAGTCAGCCTTGAACTCCCTTTCTGTAAGGTCAGCCACAAAACATTTTGTGGGTGGCTTAAGCCTCTTAATGTCTTTTCTAAATATCTGTCTCACCAAGTGCTGTTATCCTGTCACAGAGGCTCTCTGAGACTGACCACAGTTAACTATGCACTTCTATTGAGAGGAAAGAGAAGAAGGGTTTAGAAATCCCCTATTGTAATGTCATCCTCAATCTGGAGGAGAACTGTGCTCAGGCATAGAAGCAATCTTTTTTTGTTGTATTTTCCTTCCTTTTTCCCTTAAACATAAACCCAGGAAATGAGATCTAATATCTGTAAGCATTCTGTAATAGTACTTGAGTAAAAAATAAAATCCAATGTCTTCTTTTACATAGGTTTTCAAAAGGATGTTATGAAATTACTTCATTTGTGTCTATAAGGATTGACAAAGAGCATCTCTGAGACAAGTTTGCTATTTTTTCCAGCCAATGAAAGCAATAGCTGCAAACTGAAGCCAATCAAAGTAGACAGGAAGCAAGGCATTTTCTTTAAATTAGGGGAGCAACACCATTTCAACAATATTGCTCAAAATCTCTTTCTTCTTTGAAGCCTTGATGAAGAGGCACTAAATCCAGACTTGACTGGTTTTGTCAAGTGTATCTGCTGGTTTAATCAAAGTTATTCTTTCTTCCCACAAGCCCTGCTTCTATTATGTCAATGTTCAGATACCTTTCTAACATATAAACTACACTTCATCCCAAAATGACAACTTTCTTTTCATAAACCATTGAGCAAAATGCTATGGACTTCATAATGGTTATCAAATCATGACCTAAAGAGTCCCTCTGAGTTTGATTTCTGTTAAATATGTATGTAAAAAATATACCTGAACAAGTCAGGCCAAAAAATCTTGGTGGTAAGAAAACCAAGAGTCACGTAATCTATGTGAGCCATTAATTTCCTGTTGTACCATAAAAAAAATTATATTTTTTTTCTAAAGTACCTTTCATTATGAGAATCACAGTATGCCAGGCACAGCTAATGGTCTGTCTCTCCATTCTTTGTGAAACAGGATCTATAAAGTCTAAGAAAGTGAGTCCAGATTTCAACAAAATACACAAAGTGCTTCTTATATTTTAAAAACTTGAACTTTGAAAATTAAAATCCCAGTATTTGTAATTTCTTTGACCAAATAATTTGGTTTCTTCCACAGTTTTGACATGCCTGTACGGAGAGTCTTTCAGTGGATATGTTAATATTAATAGATCAGTTTTGGGATACTATGTATAGGGTTACTATTAGACTAGATTAGGATTAGGTAGAGAGATCCAGTCATCAGGAGAAGGAGGTTTTGCTACATTTCAAAATTTTGTGAGGTCTATGAGGATATCGAAAGATAATTATTCCAAATCAAGAATTTAGGATTTTATGAAAAAATTATGAGTCACCACATTACAGCTGAGTGTAGAGGTAAAATTAGACCTAGAGCCATTTTTGACTGAAGAGCTCAGATTAATGCCCTCACACGACTCAGGTTATATGAGGGAATACATCCCACCATAATATGACAGATTACTCTTTTTTATATTTATTTCTGGCATGTATATGATGACATGGTTCTGCTAAAACTGCTAATATAGCATGGAAAAGAAGAAAAGCCTCACCATTATGCATATATTTGTACAAATCTGGAGTAAATCAACTGCACCAGAGATGATGGAAAAATCACCTCTCAGAAGGGGGAAAGAAAATTCAGAAGAGATGAATTCAACATATGTTAAAAATGTCTCACAGTTTTATTACTGGGTTCATCTAACACATATTTCTGAGCTCGACTTGGCTTTCCTCATAGCTTTGGTATTACAAATTTTATGTTTGACACTTCATGTAAGATAAGAATCGCACTCCGAGACTTACAGTCATGCCCATGTAAACTGGGCAGAGAGGCACTGAGAGAAGCAGAGTTACTCTGGTTACACACTGATGCCCCTGAGATCAGAGTTTGTCCCACTCTTGGAACAGAATTATGAGAAAAACTGAGCTGAGAATAACCTTGTGTACATATAACTGTCTGCTCCTCTGAATACATTTTTCCTAAATCTTGTATATTCTGACAGTTCTATTAACCAACTGTTTTCCAGTGATGTCACTGGTACTAAAGGGCAGCATAGTTCCAGATATTTTCTCCTCTTTTTTGGCAATTGTTTTTCTGTTTATTTTCATTTAGATGTCTATTATGTTTTTGAGATAGGAAACAAGATACAGAACATTGTGTTGTCTTGTTGACAGTTTTGAATGTTTAAATAGGAGATATCTGCTTGTCTATCATCTTTCAAATTTAAAACAACCTCTTAGTATGTGTTTGAGACTTAGAGTTGTTTGCATGTGTTCAGAATTGTGATTCTCAAATTAAATTTTAATTAATTTTGCCACTATTGTTTATTCATCTAAAAAGTCATAGAAGGTTCATTATTCTTATTTTCTTGCTTAAAACTACTTTTCCATCTAAACTGATGAACAAACCCAATCATTTAAATGTCTCGCCACACAACGTAAATTATGTTTACTCAAGGCAAATAGTTTGAATTTAGCCAATAGAAGGAAACATAATTGTCAAAGTGGCTTAAAAATTCTAATTTTAACTAATATAACTAATATATGTCCAGAAACTAGCTTTGTTGGACAGCATAAATGTTAACGCAATGAAGATTATAATTCACAACATCAGCTGTTTGAAAATAGTTCTCTACAGAATGCGTTAGCAAGTGTAAACAAGCATGTACAAGAATAAGAGCCAAATATGTGGCTTTGCACCACAGACACCACAGTGCCTTAGTGCCTCTGCTCCAGCTTTGAAGAAGCGCTCATGCCAAGGAGTGTAACATTAGCCACATTTCTGTGTGTACCAGCCAATACAATGGAAGAATATAGCACAGTATATTATTTTTTCCCTGGAACAAGCTCGTTCTTCCTCATTATAATTTGGACACAATGACTCTTTAAGCCATAAATACGTAAATCTGGATTCTTTTACGCTTGTATTCATACAAATTTAAGAGAAGAAGTCCTTGTTTTACACAGTACTTGTACCATGTCCAGAGACACGTAGAAATTCTTTTCAGAGCCTAGAATTTACATTTGGCTCCTTTACTTTGTTTGCATTGTCTGAAACACCACAAATTGGTGGTGAGTATTTCACTGGGTGTACTGAAATTGCAGTGGTTACTCATAATTGAGTATATAACTCAAATTGTATAGTTTCAGTTTTCTAACGGAATGACTTTGTGTCACAAACAGGGACAAATCTTGTAAAAAAGCCAGTGATGCCATTACTGGATTACTGAAAGTTAGGTTCTGAATAGGATTTCATAAATTAAAAAATAGCTAACTCTTTGATTTGCTTATATTTTTTATATGGGATTATTCTTGGGGGGGGGGAGCGGATGGAGGGAGAAATAACAACTAAGTACTTATCATGAAATTAAAATACTATTTCCTCTTTTTATATGAATCCAAATTCATTCTGCATGTAGTGTTTTTGTAATTATTTTGAATGAAGCTAGAATATTTTTTAGACTTAGATTACACATTTCATATTTTCTAAATTATCCAAAATGGGTTTTTAAGAACCTCAGTCCCTTCTTACCTCATGCACTCATGCATTCCGCTGAAGTACTCTATCTGCAGTACTTTTATTGAGATAAAGTAATTATAGGTGAAGAAGTGGGTAGGCTTTTGAAGATGGACCAGATCTCTCTCTGTCATCCCTTTCTACAATGTGAATGAGTGGCAAAGACAAGATGAAAAACCCAATGCAAGGAAGACATGTGCCCTGCCATAATGAAATTATTACTGAAAATAAAACAATCCTGTTTCTATTTTACAAAAAAATAAAAAAAAAAAAATTAAAAAAAAAAAAGGAAAAAGTACTTCACACTCTTCATGGGTGAACCTCAGACCCTTCTTAGTGATTAAAAATTCTGATGAAAACTTGTACCTCCTTTTATCCTTATGAAGGCAATTTTCTGGTGCATGTAATTAACATTGGTGGTCACTCTTAGCCTTTAATACAGTGAAAGGTACACTGTGGCCGTTTGAGTGCTTGTTTGCTTGTTGCTGTGTCCTCATATCCCTAAGGTGAAGAACAATAAATGACGTCGAAGTTAAGACAAAATTTATTCGCACCAGCTAGAACAGATGACGGAGTAACAAATTGTAATAAAGACACAGATTAACAAAGAAAAGAAAAGATAAATCACATTTCATCTGATTATGTCAAGATTACCTCATTAAGAGGTAATTGCCTCTTACAAGATGGCAGTCACAATTTCAGTTTTGTGCCTCATGCTGCATTTCTGTTTAGAGACTCTGATAGAGGCACCCATCCATGAGAAAGAACATCCTTTCTCTCACAGAACACATTTCCAGACTTAGCCATTTACCCTCAGATACTCATGCTGTAGAAACTTGTTAGTTCATTTAACCTGTTCTCCTTTCAGTTCTTCTGGGGAGTTCAGGCAGATTTAAAGTCTTATTCCAAAGTTCATTTTATTCACTTTCATCCGGGAGTTCCTCTGGCTGCACTTCTTAATTAAAACAAGGATTGGTCTTCTGCAGATATACAAATGACACTCTCTAAACTGAACTTGATCTCCTGTGATTTACTAAACAATTCTTTGACTCAACAGAGGTTGAAACTGTTCCTGACAGAGTCTTGAGTCTATCTCCTGTTCTGTGAGTTTAGTTAAGGTGAATTAAGGACTCCAGCTGGCTGAGGCCAAGGTTAGCTCCTTCGCTGACAAGAGCTGTTGAGAAGTGAGCTGGAAACAAGGGTCTTAATCTCCTTTTCTGAATTAGCTGGTTTTAGTCAGAGGCTTTCTAGCTTAGTCCTCACCTGAGATGAATCACAGCTGTGACAGCCACATCTGTACCTGGTCCTTTACCTCCCTGACCCAGACATGGACTTGACTTTTTGGTGTGACTTTGATTTATCATGATAGACTTGCTGGATGCTCACTGGCCCAACATTGGCCCTGATGCTTGTTTCCAGACCTGATTTCATCCCTGATTTTCCTCGTTCAGCATCATGATGCCTTGCAGGTGAGGCCACCACTCCAGCTATTTTGCTGCCACCCTTGCTCCCAGCTCCCAGCATCATGGCACAACCTGCCCTTGGACTCCCTTCCATGACTCTCCTTTCGGTGATTCGATGGCAGGTTTTGCCATGAAATGTGTTTGGATCATTCAAACCACATGACCCATTTCACTTGAGAGAATCTACAGAAGCAACACATTCAAAGTTACTTCTTAATTAAGACCAGACACGGTCTTTCCCCCTGTTTGGGCTCAGTGTGTGTAAAATGATGGCTTCTCAATCCTTTTCCCATAATGTCAACCTTTGCTGCATCCTCCATCGCAGCGCAGCATCTCAGCACCACTTTGAGTTTGGTCCCTACATGTCCGTGCACCTGCATCTCAGTTAACTTTATAGAGGAAGCTTTACTGCCTGTAGCATGCAAGTGTCAGATAAATGCACACATTATAAGCGTATCCTCTATCTTTTGCTATGAGAATATACATGATTTCTTGTAGTGTAGCAACTGGTAATGCATTAAGTTTATCCCAGCTTATGGTATCTGAACATTTTAAACAGCCATAAGAGAGATGTTACAGCCATGTTCACAAAAAAAAAGATGTTAGTCTAGATTTTCATCTAACCTCAGAGATATACATAATGCTATTCGTGTTAGCCCGAGGACAGCACAGCACAGGAGTAGAGAGAAGTACAATGGCACAGTGGGGAATAGCATAGATTAAAATAGCAAAATGAGAGGAGAATTTTCAAAAATTATGGAACTAGAAAAATGCATAACTGTAAGAATGCTTGAAAGCCAATGGAAAAATAAGCCATTTTCATGAAAGAAAATAACATTAACCCAGAAAAGCTTGATAATCATTACCACCAATACCTGGAAGAGCTGCAAAGGGACAGTTTAATGATTTATTATTACAAAGCATAGTTTAGCTGCTTAGCCTCCTCTGCAGTGAGTGCTAATGTGTTTCACAAAGTTCAAAGGTGAAGGATATGCTTGTAATTCCATATTTGGTACAAAATCTTCAATTAAGGCCCCTTTCTAATTGCACTGTTTCTAAAATAAAAAAAAAAAAAAAAAAACAACACTTAGAATAACTCTGCTTTTTACTCTGTGGGCACACTTAAGACATAGTAAATTGTAAAAATACATGTACATAAGAAGTTTACCTATAAAGATGTAGTAGTATACCCTTGCTTACAAAAACTACATCATAGGTCCTAAAAATTGTTACAGAAAAATCTGTGTTTTCCCACCTTTTGTTACTTTTATCATTTTAACAATAATTTCCAAGACTGCTTTGCCTTGTTTTTTCCCCAACATAACTTTCCAGAGCCAAATACAAGATTGGTGTTTCTATTCCAGCTCTGTTATGTGCACTTAAATACATGCTTATAAATGAGTGAAGAAATTTACTTTTTCATGGGTCATACCCATGCTGCTAATTCAGATTTTAAATAAAGTCACTGGGGAATCAGATAAGCACCGATTTTCTACCTTGACATCTAGCCAAAGACTAAGTTTCCATGCTACAAACCTCTTTATGGATTCTTAGATACATCTCTGAGCACTTCTGAGAGGAATTCTTTTTGCTTTCAGTAGTTCTGTTTCTTCAAAATTAAATATATGCTAAAGAGATTTGCAGGGCTCAGCCGTACAAGCAGCTAAAACTTCTACTTACCAGAAAAAGAACATTTATATTTGGGCAATTTGTACTTTAATGACTTTCTCATGGAAATTCATCTTCAAGACTCTCAAGGAAACGTGAATCTTAAGGAATCATATTCTTTTGTTCATTTAAGTGGAACAGGAAAGATTTTTTCATGTATATGGTATATGGTATATGGGTAGGGTTTCGTGTTCATTTTTTTTCAACCTAAAAGTCCGATTTTTAAATCTCCCACACTCAGTGAGGGAAATAAAGGACTAGGTATGGTCTGGGCTAGAGGTCCTCAGAGAATTATCTCTTGCCAAAAAAGCAGTGTCTCACAGACATGCCATTAGAATAGCCTACCTGTGTGCCACATATCTGTCACTTTTAACCACTGGGAATCCCACAAGGACATTATGCCAGTCATATATTTTTACGGAAGAGACTTGGATGCTGCGTGCATCACCAGGTTTTGCAGTATACACTCAGGACACTACAACTCCTCTCCTGATTGCTGGCAGCTCTTCCTCTGCTGCTGGTCGGGGGAAAGCCTTATCGTGGGAGGCACTTGGCCTTAGGCCACCTCAGTATCAACAAATCTTTGGACACAATTAAACAGGAAACAACCTGGGTATTTCTTATCTACACAAGATAGAAAGCTGTAGTTAAATGTAATCCAACCATGTTCTGTTCTCAAAGAGAAAGCAATGCCATCTGAAATCTGATTTAGAATGACAGGCTTCTTTTGTCTGCCAAAAGGTGAAGAAAAACGATGAAAAATCTATTGGATGTATACAGGGTGAGTATAATGTCCAGGACATAAGTTATATATGTTTTTTTTTCCAGATGGTTCTTCAAACCAAGGCTTAAATATGAAAAAAAATTTGAAATTGTACAAATAGCTCTTTGAAGATTACTTTTGTATATGCCTCAGAAAAACATAGAATGGAAGATAAATAAAAATAACTCACTGCAACACAGTATAAAATCTGACACTTCAAAACAGCAGGTTCTTTTATCCCCAGGGAGATAAACAGAACTGTTGAAAACTACATTAGGGATATTTTATGGTATAGTCTTAACATCTAGGAAAGGGGTTTGGCTGTCTGCCACCAACTTCTGAATTAGGCAAGAAACTTCTTACAGCAAGAAAACTCATGCTTATGTGGCAACATTTTGGGGATGTCCTTTCTTCAATATTTTAGCTTGTAATGGCAATTTTCTTCAAGAGGTTAATAAAGTCATATGTAATTTTGAAACTTTTGAATGGAAAACAAAATACATATATGGGGTTTTTTTTTCAGTTTAGTCTAATTTCTTATTTCCTAGACACATCTTCTTGACTATCAGTTTCCACCTTTCAGGTTTTGAACATGTAGGTGAATTTGAAACACATTTCAGCCTAAATTTCTTCAGATTCCATTAAAATCGCTATATGTTGACTGGAGGAGAAATACACAAAATACCTCCTTTGAGGCAAAGGCTTCAGCACAATTGTACCATATTATTATTATTGCCAATACATGAACATTTGCAAAAGACAGATATTATAAATTGCACAGTAACTGAAAATATTAAAGCTACTTCAGTATAGGTGAATGAAAACAGAAAGCACAGAATCATTTAAGAAAAGCTTCACAGTTTGCATTGCTCATGAAAAGGCTTGTATGTATGTAAATTCACTTGGAATTGTATATTCAGGTTTTTTTCCAGACCAGTTTATATAATTGCGTGTGAATTGGGTGATGAGATTTGCAAATCTATACAGAAGCAAGTAAGCAAAGTGGAGATTATATCTGCACCTCAGTTACACAACTGGTGGCTCAGTAGAATAGAAAAAAATTAAACAAACTTTAAAACAGGCTGGCCCAGGTACCATGAATTGTGTAGATCCCAGAACACACTGCAGAGAACAACTGACTTGCTCCTATTCCCTTTGCATGCCATTGCAAATCAGGAGTAACTCGAGAAACTGAATGAGTATAAAATTTGTGTGTAAACAGGTTGGGCCAACACACTTAATGTTTGCCATGATTTATTTTTTTTTGAGTCTTTGCAATGGCTACTCTCCAAATAAAATTTTCAGGCAGGAAAACCCACTCCTTTTATCATGATTTCCCAACAGAAAGTTTTATCCACTTACGACAAAGGACATAAGTCCTGTCACTAATTCCCTGTTCCATATTACAAATTAAATATATGAGATAAGAGTAAATGAATGCTTCTACTGCATTAGTACTCTTGTAGAAGAGAGACGTTGATTACTGTTGATCCTGTAATAACTCAAGCAGGGGAGAGATTCCACTATATAGTATGCCTTTCTTGTATAAATACTGCATACTCTACCATATAGTGAGTGCAATGTATGCCTGTAAGGAGGTCCAGTTATTTAAAAAATCTTCATGTTTTATTTTTTTCCTTCTGTTCCTTCATTCTTTTCTTTTTCTCATGTGTGTGCTCAACTGTTATCCATTTTATCCATAAGCACATGTTCTTTTACCAGGTTTATTGCTATAGCAAAGATAGAACTGAGTGGCTGAGTGGGCTGCAGGATAATTGCAGATGGGATGCACACTGTGAAAAAGCTGATGTTTTAAATGTCAAGTCAATTTTAAGGGGAAAATGGCCCAGAAAAAAATATAGATCTGTGATTTAAGGACACTATTTTTAAGCAGCTGATTGCTGGTAACTGAAATAATGTTCAAACTTCAAGCAATTATGCAGCAATCCTATGATTTTGAAATTCAAATTGGTACCTTGTAAGGGAGAGTCAACCTTTTTATTTATTTATTTTAATATTGCCAGATGGCTGGGTTTATAAACTATGAAAAAAGATTTCAGTAAATAATAATTTTAATTGAATAACCTCATTTTTAAAAAAGTATGATTTACTTTCTACATACTTGCATACTAATTTCAATTACTTGCTCTTACATTGGAGGAATATTAAAGCTGAAGTTGAGATCTAAGGAGCTGGAAAAAGGGAAAGATCATAACTCAACTTTAACTTCCCTCCTGCATGTCATTTGAGTTTAATTGTACTGGTTTTCCCCACAGTATCACACCTCATAGACTGATATTTGTTTCTATCTCTTTCTGTCAGCTTTTGTAAGAACTTTTTTTTAACTAGACCTTATTTATCATGTGCTATCCAAACCTGCACTTCATCAGAAGTCAAGTTATATGTAATGGTGTTTTTTAAAAACTATTATTATAACATAAAAGCATTTCCTGGATCTGTATTAATGTATTTTCACAATGGCTCTGAGATTAGGTGGCACTACTTTTCCTTTTATTGTGTTTATAAGTAGAGATGAAAAACAAAATTAAGAAAAAAATGTGTTTGGCTTGTCAAGTATGGAGGAGTATGAACTTGATTATTTAGCACTCTCAGCATTTTAATACAGCTGTATACATGCAAAGCATAAGTTCAAATACTTTAGATTGAACTGGAAAAAACCCAAGATTCTGTAAATAAGGCTTCAAGTTGCTTCCGTAAGGCAAAGACACAGCATGGCAAATATTGTCAGAGAGAACTTTGTTAAGAAAAGAATCACAAGGCACGAAAAGAATACACATGTCCTTATTTTTTCTTGAGTTTAATCATAAGAACTTCATCTCATTTTCTCTTTGCTTTCAGTATAAAGACATATAATTTCTATAAACATGAACTCTGGTTGTAGCAGGGTATATGGTCAGGTCTTCAATGTCATTCCACGTGTGTGCGAGCAGGTGAATTCAGATTACAGAGATTAGTCCCATGCCTAACAATCCTATATTTCAGCACTTTCTTTTTTACAGTTAAACAGCATGATAAAATTCACATTATACCTATTGAATTGCAAATGTTATCTACAGGAATAGTTTGGTGCTCTTGATTCTTATGAAAATACATTTAAGGTAATAATACTTAAAATCGTGTCTGGTTTCCAAGCTTCCAAGCTTTCCAGTCTCTGATTATAGACAGGTTGGATGTACACACAGGCTTAGTTTATGCAAGTTTATGCAATGTCATGCATCGTTGATACAGCAGATCAGGAGTGTCAGAAGAATAGGATGTCCCATCAGCAGCTTCTTTGCTTGGCCTTGTTTCTTTACCCTGCTCTAGGGCACCGAGTGTCGTTGCACTGCCCCTTTGGGGTTGTGGTGGATCTGGAAGCCTGCATCCTACTGCATCTCCATGGCAGAGGCTGATGACCTCAGGCTGGGGGCTGAAACGAGGCTCCCAATCAGCTGGAATGAGAGAGTCAGGCAGCCTTATTGGTGCCCTCAAAAGGCTCCAACATTTAGAAGGGGCAGGAAGGTGAGCACCTCCTTACCTTGCACCACCACACTTCTACCCATGAAGGGTGGTCTTGCATGGAGTAATTCCTCTTCTGCCTCTTTTGCTTGTTTGAAGGGATTCTCAATGTGGCTGCCTTTATGTCCACAGAAGTTGTTTTCAGCTCAGTGCAGATGTTCCAGGTCAGCTGAACAGAACATTCTTACAGAGTCCATCTTTTGAACACACACATAATCACACAGAATAATTTGGGGTTGGAAGGGACCTCTGGAGATCATCTAGTCCAATCCACCTGCCAAAACAGGTCCACCCAGAGCACGTTGCACAGGAACATGTCCAGGTGGGTTTGGAATATCTCTGGAGAAGGAGACTCCAAACCCTCTCTGGGCAGCCTGTTCCAGGAATCTGCCACCCTCAAATGGAAAAAGTTCCTCCTCATGTTTAGATGGAATTTCATATGTTCAAGCCTGTGCCCGTTCATCTTGTCCTGTCCTGGGGCAGCACTGTAAAAAGACTGGCCCCTTCTGCCTGACACCCACCTTTTAAGCATTTATAGGCATTGATCAGATCCCCCCTCGGCCTTCTCTTCTCCAGTCCCAAGTCCCTCAGCCTTTCCTCATCAGAGAGATGTTCTAGGCCCCTTATCACCTTTATAGCCCTCTGCTGTACCCCCTCCAACAGTTCCCTGTCCTTTTTGAACACCAGGGACTGAGTTTGCAAACTGGTATCAACCACACAAAATAATGGCTGGTCAGAGACAGGAAACAGATTTTGTACATGTTCTCAAAGCTACATTTGAAATAATGATAACATGTACAAATCAGTAAGAGGAAATTCAGTTTATGATCTTGTATTCCGGAAAATGTAGGGGAATTAAAATATATACAATTAAAACTAGGAACAATTTAATGACACTTAATACTTAAGTAGTAATTTCCTTCCCAAGTATCCCAAAACATATTATGTGTTTCTGTCTAGTAATGAAATCCTAGTATTTGTGAGATTAAATGTGACATGTGATTTACCATAGCCCTATAAAACAGTTTCCACAGAAAGAAATGAAGAAATATTTCTTCCTTTGCAAGGTCAAGAGTTTGTAATTGTAGCATACAAAAGGGAAAATGTAAATTGGGATCTGGATAGAACTAGAGACTAACCTATTATTTTCTACTGAAACATTCCAAATGATCTCTTTCCTGACTAGGAGTGGTCAGTGTATTACTCTCAGAGCCCATTTGAATGATGAAATTGTAGGGAGGAATGTATAAAAAATGCATTGCAATAGGTAAAATTTGAACTTATTTATTATTATTCAAGTATCAAAAATATTAAAAACATATTTCTTTTACTTTGATTTTTACACCACTTTTTTTTTTCCTGCAAAATAAGAGTAATTTTTCTATGGGTTCCTCATGCTTCACTGATTCTTTTTAAAGTTATGTACATCTTTTGCAAATGCTTTCCTTTGGAAACTGATGTATTTATAAAGAGTTTATGTCCTGAAACAATTTGAAAATGTGCAAAGAAATTCTGTAGGATACAACTTTACAGTCATTGCAAGAAAATGCAATTATTTCTCAGTTTTAAAAGTCCTTTTCTTATATATATCCCGTTGCAGATTTCATTTAAACTACATTATCTCAGAAATTTTTTCAACCATTTATCCCTTATTAGCTTGAACAGGAAAAACATTTAGCAAATTAGTTTGAAATGTAAAGACCTAATTCTGGCTTCTCTGGTAATACCATGACACAGTATTCAAAATGTTTTTTTTATATTTCTGCTGTGAGATATGAAGTTAATTTTGTGTGTTTCTTTTTTAAATGTGGCCATTGCAGAAAGTAACAAATACTGCATATTTTACTGTTTGCTTTGGACAATACATGACATAACTAGATACACTTCATTGATACAGAATACCACCCATGTGAAGTGCTGTTGTATTAGATTTTTGATGTTTTTTCAATAAATATGAGTACTACCAATTCCTATGCAAAATGTGCAAGCAGTTGTTATTTCTGAGAGGAACTCATCAATAAACTAGAAAACTTATTTCACACAGAGCTATAAAGTTTAGACATATGTAAGAAGACAAATACATTTTTTCAAAAATCCTCTTCAAATCCTGTTTTTACCCCATTTGAGTTTAATTTTAAAAAATATGCTGCCAGTGTCATGGGATAAAAAAAACCCAAACATCCTTTTTCTTCATTGGCTGACTTTTGCTTCTTAACTTCTTGATTTTACCTAAAGTAGTCAAGGAAGAATGCCATAATGTATTCTGCAGTCAAATGCTCTTCAAGCCTAAAGGTCTTTCCTTCATCCTCCCCATAGCAGTTGAAGAAAAGGAACAGCTATGAGGTACTGGTACTCAAAAGCCCAGTCAAATTTGTTTCTAAGGAAACTGTACTAAATACAGTTTGAGACTTTCATTAGGGCTGCTGCATCGGTCTGTCCTGGGGAGATGGATTTCGTTTCATTTTTGTCATTCCATCAGGGTGATAATCGTAGCAGTTCAGAGTCATTGTAACGTCCTATCTGTGTCACTTTTCACTGAGCCCTTAAAACTGCTTTGAGGATTATTTTTCCTTTGTCCACTGGTAGTTAATTCCCTTTAATCCAAAATCTTCCAACCTTTGAAACACTTCAGCTGTACAGAATTAGCCTCTGTCTTTCTAAATTACTCTCCTTCACACTTTCATATTCTGTCAATGTGTATATTCCACAAAAGTAGGTTCTCCCTCAGAAGCATACATTTCCACATTTCACACCATTTCTATCTATGAAGGAGTGGAGAGCCGAACCTCTCTATAAGTGTAATTTCATTGAAGAAGGAAGTATTGACACAATGGATTCAATTCATTTGCTCCTTGTTGACAAGAAGTCAACATACATCTGAATTGCTTTGGGATATCTGGCCCGATGTCCACCTATGAGTGCAGAATGGCATGTATCTCCTGAAGGCACTTCGTCAGAGGTGTCAGCCCCATTTATATGTCTCAGGGCATCTCAGATGGCACTAGACACCTTCATTTACAAGGTAGAACATTTCAGCAAATCATTTTTCTGCAGGACTTAGATGAATGTTTAAAGTTAAACACAGCTTCAGGGTACTTCTGAAAATGGAACCTACCCATGCACTGCTGGAATCTGTCCACTAAAACCCTTGATTGTCCTCATACAGCTGATAAAAAAGAGCACCAAAATATCCACTTGACACTTTTTCAGGAAAAACAACAACCATTGTTATTCTAAATCTACAGTGCAGAACTAAAACATACGAACCACAGAACAGAAAAAGCATCCAAAAGTAAGAAATGAAATTGTATAATCTAATAATCAGGGCTTTTAAAATATTCACAAGTAGTTATTGGTTTTGTGCATTCCAAAATGCCAGTATAAATAGATAGGTATTCTGTTTTTAGCAGTTCTCTCATTTGCTATAAATCCTTAGTAAGACATTGTTCTCCATTGCTTTTTATTGTTTTTTTTTCTTTTCTTTTTTTTTGTTAATACATCAGTTACATTACTGCCCTGCTTTTGGAGCAGGGTTGCTTTGTTAGCAAAAAAAACCCCAAACCAAACTGAAAAAAGCCTTTAATACATTAGATTCACGCTTAGTCTTCAAAGACCTGCTTATTTATGTACTGATGTTGATCTCATTTTATAAGGGGGAAAATGTTAGTAATCTTCAGTAAGAATGGTGGGAAGCAGCCTCAGAATTTCTAATTTTGCTAATATACCCGTGTACATGCAAAAGTTGACACTTGAACAAAGGCTAAATACTTGGCATTCTGCATCTGGACTATTGTGTCCAGCTCTGGACCCTTCAGTTCTGGAAGGACAGGGAACTGCTGGAGAGAGTCCATGGCAGAGACACAAAGATGATGAAGGGAGTGGAGCATCTCCCATAGGAGGAAAGGCTGAGGGAGCTGAGTCTCTTCAGCTTGGAGAAGAAGAGACTGAGGTGTGACCTCATTAATATTTATAAATATGTAAAGGATGAGTGTCAGGAGGATGGAGCCAGGCTCTTCTCAGTGACAGACAATGATAGGAAGAGGGGCAGTGGGTACAAGCTGGAACATAGGAGGTTCCACTTGAATATGAGGAAAAACTTCTTCACAGTGATGGTGATGGAACACTGGAAGAGGCTGCCCAGAGAGGTTGTGGAGTCTCCTTCTCTGGAGACATTCAAAACCCACCTGGACGTGTTCCTGTGTGACCTAATCTAGGTGTTCCTGCTCTGGCAGGGGGATTAGACTAGATGATCTTTGAAGGTCCCTTCCAACCCCTGAGATTCTGTAACTCTGTGATTTACTGCAGCAGTAGTATCTTTTGTTCTGCAAAAAAAACTTTCAAGGAACATGTTGATGCTTTCACTGGATAGTCTTGATAAGTCAGAAACACACAAGTATATGAAAATAAAAGGAAAATTAAAAAAGAAAACGAAAAAAAAAGCACATTTAGACTCCCTGTAAGATTAACTTTCCTGTGTTACTTGGGTAACAAAAAGATATGGCCTTGTGGAAATATCTCCTTGTTGAAGTTAAAAAATAGCATTTTAGATGGGCACTATATTTATGCAGAATTCTGAGTCACTCTGTTTTTAGTGGGAAAAATGAAGCCTAAAAGTAAAAATCACCATCCAGCATTACCAAGTCATTCAGAAGTAGAACAATGCATACTTTTTAAAACCATATCGTGCTGTCTGTGTTTCAATATAGTTTTGCTGATACATTGTCCTATGGTATCCTACATAATAGGATGTTTTCTCCTCATGAATAAAACAGAGAGGAGACTGTATTTCTGCACTACAGTAAGTTCCAGATAGTATAATCAGAATCTGATTCAATAAAGGACGGAAAAAAATAAGCATTTGCAATTACAGTACGTCAACCTTCACAGCTGCATCCTTTAAACCTCAGAATTTTTGTAGTTTAATTTTGTTTCACATCTTATAGTCTTGAATGTGCAAAACTGGAAACCAAGAGTTAACTTTCTACTCATTTGCCCTTTTGGCACATTTTTATGGTATTTCTAATGTTTACAGTAGGTTACATCAGAAAAATCACTGTGCTTGTCTAATTATCACATTTACGATTTTAATTTTGTTTTCCCCAGCTGGCTTAGGAAAACTGTATAGCTTATTAAGGAATGCAGTAGGAGCTTCACAGATTTCATGTTAAAAAAAAGCATGTTTGCAATGACATTATTCCCAAGTGAAAAACAATCACTGATTTAAATTTATTGTAAATTTTTCCTCAGATCTCTACTGTGTCATGTACCCTTATTGCAGTTATTGAATACACACGTGATTGGTATATCGCTTCATTATAATTACAATCAAAGAATCATAGAATGGTTAGAGTTAGATGGGACCTTAAAGATCAGCCAGTTCCAACCCCCCTGCCATGGGCAAGGACACCTCCCACCAGACCAGGCTGATCAAATCCCCATCCAGCCTGGCCTTGAACACCTCCAGGGATGGGGCAGCCACAGCTTCTCTGGGCAACCCGTTCCAGTGCCTCACCACCCTTACAGGAAAGAGTTTCTTTCTGGTATCTAATCTAAATCTCCCCTCTTCTAATTTAAAGCTGTTACCACTTATCTAATCACTACACTCCCTGACAAAGTGTCCTTCCCCGTCCCTCTTGTAGACTCCTTGCAGATACTGGAAGGCTGCTATAAGGTCTCCCCATAGCTTTCTCTTCTCCAGGCTGAATAAGCCCAGCTCCCTTGACCTGTCTTCATAGGAGAGGTGCTCAAGCCCTATGAGCATCTTCGTGGCCCTCCACTGGACCTGTTCCAACAGTTTCATGTCCTTTCTATGTTGAGCATGCCAGAGCTGGACACAGTGCTCCAGGTGGGGTCTCATCAGAGTAGAGGGGTAGAATCACCTCCCATGACCTGCTGGCCACGCTTCTTTTGATGCAGCACAGGATGCATTTGGCTTTCTGTGCTGCCAGTGCACACTGCTGGCTCATATTGAGCTTTTAATCTACCATCATTCCCAAGTCCTTCTCCTCAGGGCTGCTCTCCAGCCATTCTCCACCCAACCTGTGTTTGTGCTTAGGATTGCCACACCCCAGGACCCTGTACTTGGCTTGGTTCAACTCCATGCAATTTGCATAAGCTCACCTCTCAAGCCTGTCCATGTCCTTTTGGACGGCATCCCTTCCCCCCAGGATGTTGACCACACCACAATTCTTTGTCTCCATTTTTCTATTTCCTACCTTTCTCTACATCTTAATTTCATAAATCATTCATCTCAATTTTCTTCTCTGTATGTTTCATTTTTAAAATCCCTTTATATTTTTTCCCCATTTTGCCTTTTTATTTATATGTTTTTCCTCCTTCCAATTACTCGGGATCTACTTTGCATATTGCTTCTCCCACACTACCCACCTCCCAAGTACATAATTACATATTTGTTTTAATTGACAATAAATACAGTCAATTTTCCCAAAGGCAAGTCTGCTTTTCCTGCAATGGCAACTTGTAAGTGATCTCTCCTTCTTTTTCTTGACCCTTAAGATTTTTCATTCCTGTTCTTGTTTTGTCCACCCACTCCTGGCTTCCTTGGGAGGCTGGAGGAGTGAGCAAGCAGCTGGTTGGGAGTCTGACTGTTAGCCAAGACTGACCAACCACATGGTGTCAGCTCAACATGGTTGGAAATACCTCTAGTTCTGGAAACATCTGATTTTAAACCACATAAGAACTTATCCAACATGCTAAATTTCAGTTATTTTCCCTTTTTTTCCCCCTTCTCTCTTGTCCCTTTTATTTTGGTTTCTCTTACTTTTTCATTTTTACTCCTACTTTCTTCCTTTTGTCCTGTTTTTCATATTATGAAGGAAATATTTTAACCAACTTTTACCCCTATGTAGCATTGCGGACAGGACTGTATTTTTGTGTGCCATACCTTTAAACAATGTATGTCATTGCAGCCCTACTGGTATTATTATAATTATGTTATTATATAGCAACTGAGAGCTCCTCCAGATTTCTCATGGTACTTAATCTATGTAATCAACAGATAAATTAAATCATTGTGTTCAGACTGGGGTCTCTGAATAACAAACTGCCACTGGTTTTTTGTTTCCACATCATGATTTAATTTAAGAAAATCAACATTATTAGCCTTGTCATGTTTAAGTTAACATAGTTTGCTAAGGTATAGCTCTTCAGATAATTTCTAAAGGTAATAAGAAAAAATGAAAACTAACTTTTGTTGATTACAAGATAGGAGATTATTTCCCCCCTTTTTTCACTTGTGATATATGCTGTAATATGCAAAACTAGTTGTGTTGGCTATTAAAATACTAAACACAACAGAATGCAACTTATATTTACATAAAACATTAGGCACTCTTGCACAGGTTACTGAAACAGATGACAGTTTATGGTCAATGGCATTACTTTAATTAGTTGTCAATGTCATAGCATGAACAGTATGGTTTGAGCATACATTGGCATAAAGCACTGGCAATTCTGAGGACAGCAATCTTCATAAACCCCAATTAAAGAATATTATGCCAAATAATCATAAATCTTGATGAAGATTGGTACACCACGATCTGTGTTTTAGCAGCAGTATAAAAATATATATATATTACAACTAATATTCATAGGATTTCATTAAAATGGAGCTAGAAATCTGTTGAGAAACTATAAATCTAAGCATAGGTACTGCCTCAGATGGTTTGAAAGAAAGATAGAGACCTACAAAATGACATTGACCATAAATCCATCACAGGAAATTTTTCCATGCCAATAATTATTCAGGATAGATTTCTGTGATGAAGATACATTTCAACCATTTTTTCTTTGTTCTTTTACGATTTGCCATTCTCGTTGAGTTATCCTTGTAGCATGAATTTGTCCAGTCCTGAGATCTCACTATGGAAAATGTAAGCAGATACCTCTAAGGAATAATAAACTGAAACACAGTTGGCATAAACACATTTGGTGCTGACACACAAATGAGTGGTGTGTGGGCAGCAAATTAAACACCAGCTTGCAAAGCAAAATGGTAGTATAACAGAGCAGGGAGGTGATCATCTATCTCCATATGGCTCTGCTGAGACCACACGTACAAAGCCGAATGCAATATTTTTCTGGGTATTTCAATACCAGGGTGAGAGTGACTAATTGAATCTCTATTCTCAAACATATTCGTTGATATAATTTAAGGTCTTTTGGAAACTTTCGTGAGATATGGTCTTCTTTATTTCTCTCAGTAATATTCCATAATATTACTCCTATGCTTGCATTCCACAGTGGTTATTTTTACTATGTGTACATTTCAGTTTTCCACTGAAGAATATATAATGAAATTAGGTCAAAACAGTTTAAGCATTGTTTTCTTTTAAAAATAAACTAATACTTTGTGAAATACTCTTAATTAAAATAAGAACTATTTTTTTAAAGCAGATTTTGTACTAAGCTTTTCACAGAAGACAAGTCCCTCTGTATTTTGCCAACGTGAAATATTAAAGGACACACTTTTATTTATATGCTTCTTTTTTTTTCTTTTTTTTTTGTTCTAAATGCTATACTTTCCACGATGAGATAAAATTAAGGGAAGTGGAAATTTAATTTGTTTTGTTCTCTCAAGCCATGGGGATGTACAGTCACTGCTTCAGAAACTCATCAACTCCTTGATGGCATGTTTATGTCAGGATGCTTTGCACCATGAAAACAAAACAAATTAGCCAGACTAGGGACTGTATTAGGAAGAGGGGATTTTGTTTTCTTTTCAAGAACAATATGGTTTTCATTATTATCATTGCTTCTGGTTAACCAATGGTGGGTCTAAGCCACTCATCCATTCTTGGGACATAAGTCCAACCAGTGTAAACTTCACCTACTAAAAAAAAAAGAAGATATGAGGCTGAATTAGGGACTATAAATATAAAACTTTAAAATAAATTAGCTTTCTTTATAATACAACGTGTCCATTTTCTCACCATGAACCTTAAACATCATGCTAAGGCCAAGGCACAAATTTATATTTCAATGAATACCCTGTGGTCCCAACTGTCCATTCATGACTATTTTAAAATAATATTCATGAATATTTTAAAATAATTCCTCTCTACTTCACAGGGGTATTATGAAGGGAAGTTCAGTGATGTTTATTGAAGCAAAAGCCTTGGCTACAACATTATAGAAATACCAAGGTGACCAAATGTACTTATGCTTTAAGGACATACATAGATGTTTTATTGTAAATATTTGACATTTCAGTGGTATAAATATTCATGTTTACTTATTTTGTCAAGGGAAAAAAAAAGTAGCATTTCTAGGTCCAGATCCTGCAAATATCTGAAATCAGCGATGCAAGACGAGTCACTAACATCACAGAATTACTCTTACATATTATGTGAGGGCAATTTGCAAGATTAGCATTTTATATGATTCCTAACACAATCTACTTAGATTCTCATTTCTACATTTTACTTGGTTTTTGTGTTCTCTTTGTTTCTCTGAAAGCATTTTTACCTGACTACCGGGGTTGCACTCCTTCAGTGACAGTTGTCTGCTGTGATTTCAGTTCACGGTCTGAGACCTCAGGTATAATTATGTGTATGTGAGTGCAGTGCCACAACACAGTTTTAGCAAGGGTCATAGGTAGTTCGCTATTCATGGACTGTCTGCTTAATTTTAGCATCCATTATTTAACAATAAGTGTCACGCCAGACAATTACATGGAGCTAATGGAAAAGTGGGCCATAGCTACCTGACCACTGAACAAATATCACAGCTGGAACAAATTAAAATCAACTCAGGCTAAAAGTGACCCAAACAAGTCCTGAAACCCGCACTGCCATGTCAAAGATGCCTGCGGCCTCTTATCAGCAAGTCAAAATCATACTTACTAGGTCAAATGCAGAATAGAATTTTTAACAGGTAGAGAATAACAAAAGGTAGAGAATAACAAGATAGTTTCTTCACTGAAAGGGTGGTCGGTCATTGGAACAAGCTCCTCAGGGAAGTGGTCATGGCACCAAACCTGTCAGAGTTCAAGGAGGGTCTGGACGATGCTCTTAGTAGTATGATTCTTTTTAGGTAGTTCTGCAAAGATCAGGGAGTCGGACTCGATGATCCATATAGGTCTCTTCCAGCTCAAGATATTCTATAATTCTATGAAAATAGTAATCTAAATAAGAAAACAGAATTTTTTTACTTCTGTTTATTTAATATTTTATGTTCTCTATTAGTAAGCAAATTAAAATTTGCATCTTTCAGATATTCAGACTCCAGCTGAAGGAGTCAGAATTTTAAAATCTTAACATTTAGAAATAGCAGTAAAAAAAACCAGTCTGGCATCATTCTTCTCCTTTCACCTCCTACAAAGTGAAACTGAGAGCCTCTTCCTTTGTAACCTATTATCGTATTCATCCCATTTCTGTTTAGGGGTAATCTGACCATTTGCCTTTTTGTCAGAACACAGGTTTTCCTCAGCTAATATTTCACATAAAAAAAACTCTTCAGCTTTGCTTGGTATCATTTATCTGTTTTTTGCTCATTCAGAAATGAAATTTACTACAGTTGGTTGTAGTGTTTTCACATGATTTTAGAGAGTGCAGCAGTATCTAGACTATCTACACTTAGATCTAAACTTATCTGGTAAGTGGTAACAAAAACAATCTGTTGGTTGATGTCAGCATCTTCATTTTGGCATATTTTTGAGTGTGCCTGCAATATGCTTACCTGAGGATTAGAGGCAGGCAAGAAGAGGAGAAATGAATTTGAAATATTACTCGTGTTTATGCTTTAGACAGTGATGTAGTGATTATAATACTGGGCAAACAATCAAAACACTATATGCTCCCTTCCCTGATCACATATTTTATGATTATTAAAGAAATATCTTGCATTTATTTCAATGTGGCTTTTTTCTATATGTAAGTCTGGGGGTTTATGTCTACACCACCATTAAGTGCAGCAAAGTGAAAGATCTCTATTCTTTAATTTAGTTATTACAGCCAGAGAGGTAAGCGAAGTTGTCTAGAGCTTGTTGGAAGGATTGCTACGTTACACAGGTTGCAGGAATACAAACAGATTATTCATTCTCTTTTCTTTCTTACATAATTCTATGTCATTTCTTTTACAATAATAGATTATTATTTCATCATGCATGTGTGATTTTAGGTAGCATTGATATCTTCTGTAGCAGTAGAAATAATAAATAATAACAGCACAAAGAAGGATCCAAAAATTGGCTGGTGGTTTTCACCATTTTCAAGGCCAGGATATTAGTTGCACTTTGTGAGATGTAAAATTTCATTTAGTGGTATCTGTGGTCTTTCTGAGATTTAAGATTTGACTTCAAACAGTTTCAAAGTGTTTTTAAAAAGGCATATCCTTTGATTTAAAGATTTTGGGTAAGCCCAAGCCCATCACACTAGAGTTACTCCAGCAGCTAATTAGATGTGCTAAAAAGTTGAACTTTATTTGTTAAATCCATTGAGCTGTAGTTCCAAAAGTGCCCTTTTTATCTGTTACACTCCTGGAGAACCATAATATGAATGGTCTTGATTAGATATGATTAACTTCCTTTTAACAAACTAAATAGATCAAATACCTCAAAAGAAGACAAGCTTCCCAGAATTCATGTGTTTGGATAGTTCCTTTATTTTTTCTACATCTCCCAGTTTTCCACATTCTCTGTGATTTTGGGGACACAATATATTATTCCATTAACAGCTTCACTGCTACTAACAAAACAGAACTATTATTACTTAACATAAGCATAGGTGTTACTAGTTCCCTGCTTTTATTTACTATTTTCCTGTTCAGATATTAAAGTATCTCATAAATCCTTTTTGTGATAGTATTGTAGTGGAAACTCATATCCATGATCCAGTTACTGCTCTCCTTGAGACAGCTTGTCATTCCATGCTGTTATTCTTTATTCTGTTTTCATTTTTTTAATCCTAGCAGCATTTGGTCTTGTTTTCAATTATTTCAGTGCTGAATGGTGCTGATTGCTCTGTTAGCCTTTAGTGATTGACCTCTTTATGCCTCATTTTGCTATTACCTAGGTAACAATGAGGAAAACAAGTTCCTAATCCAGAGGTAAGTTTAGTTATTCCTTAAAATGAAGGAAAAGGATGCTTTCTCATTTCTGAAGACTTTGGTTTTGAAATATACTGACAGGCAACGGAGATGTTTACTCTAGAATCAAAGAATATTAGCCCAGTGATATTCTCCATATAATATATGCAGGCATAAATGACTGTGAAAGTGGAAGGGAAACAAGGAATTGGCCATCTCTTCCACAGCTACGTTTTTTAAATCTTTTGTTTTCATTTTTAAAAGAAACCAGATAGCCAAGCAGACTCTTCTGTACAACCAAAAAATAAAACAAAAAATGAAAAAGTAATGAAGTCAAATGAAACAACAAGGATTTTTTTAAATAAGAAAACTCTTATTGTATTCACAAGCTTATGTGGAAGTATCTTCCTTATGAAGTATTTATGGACATGTTTTATTTATAAAATGCTGTGGCAGTTATATCATGCAGAAGACTGAGGAAATAGCAAGGAATTTTTGTATTTCATAAAAATATAGCTCTTAAGACAATATCATTATGCCTTTCTAGAACTGAGAACGACCATAATAAATGCCAGCACCTGCTCATTTTCTTAAAGAAAGATCAATTTATCTCTGTATTCTGCAGCTCTACAAGTGAGGAATATGAGTGTGGAGGACATGAGACAATCCTAACTGCAGTGAACAGATGCTTCATGCTTTACTGTCTTAAATTATGTATGATGCATGAATGTTTCTTTTCATTTATGTGCAAATTGTAACTGAAATTTTGCACAAATTTTGTGTGTCCTGTATCCCAAGCAAAATGAACAATTAAAATGTGATTGTTTTAGCCATATAAACACAAACATACACCCAGGAACATGCACTGGGTGGTGTTCACCAGAATGTCAATGCTTTCAATAAATCACATTTTCGCACGCAATAGATACTTTTAACATGGCTATTCCTAATTTCTGTCAGAAGCGTTGCTGCCTACCCATCCAATTTTGGGGCTACTAGGGCATCAATATAGTTTTCTTCCCTCCCTCCAATTTAAAAATTTGAATCCATTAAAGACCTGTTTTCATCCAGGAGGGGAAGAACCAAACCAAACAATACAAAACACAAACACTCCAAACAGTACTTTCCTCAGAAACAATTATTTTCCTGTGAACAATGATCACAAAGGATGTTATAATTTCCTCCTGTGGTCTTGAGCCCATTTAGAGCAGTGGTAACAGTATCTGTCAGTAACAAATCACTCACACCTGTAGCTGCCACCATGGAAGTAATTAAAAAATGACAAGATGTCCAGTTATTACAAAGTTATCAAGCATGTTTTCAGCTAATAGAACATTTCAGCATCTAGCTAGGCATTTTAAAAATAATCAAATAATTAGACTGTGAAAGGGAAGACAGTTACCAAAAGCCAGTTCTTATCAACAATAATACCTTTAACCCTACTTTTACACCATTTAACAAATATTTATCCTTGCAAATCTTTGCAAACTTTAGTAACAGCTCCACAAATCCCCGCAATATGTTGAAGACAATCTTTCTAGTGACAGTTCTATTCTCACTGAAACTGTAGGTGTGGCATGAGAACTACTTGTTTACAAGTGCTGTTTTTCTTGGCAGGTATTTCTCTCTTTTGAGGTGGAGTTTAGTGCATGCCTACGTCCAGGCATATAGTTATTTCTAGGAAATAATTGATGTAATGTTCGTTCTCTGATGTTTAACATAGTATTTGTCCTTAAGTAGACAAAATATAATAATTTTCAACTGTACTTATTGTAAATTGACAATAATTGTTATGACATTTTAATTCACTTTCATCATAAAGTTAAAGCTCTTGCAGCAAATTAATCATTAAAAGCATTTACTCTTAGTATTGGTAGTTTCCATAACAAAATGTATAATACCAATATGCTTCAGTGCCAAAATTCTAATTTTATTATGCCTATACACGTATCATAGTGAATATACATCATTTGGTTTTTGAGATCTCAAAAGTTTGCTGTCTAAAAGAACAGATTATTCTGTCCTTCCAAGAATTAAAGGATACTCCCTATTTGCTGAAATTCGAAAAGGAGAATGTGTTAAACAAAGCCTAATATAAAGCCAATTACAATCAATAAAAGAATGTCCCATAATTCAATGTGCAGATGATAATACCTCCACTCTTTTAAAAGCTAGGTCCAGCACAGCTCACAGCCCTGATTGTGAAACACTCCTGCAATACATAGACATGGCAGACACCTAAAAGAGGGGCTCCCAAAGTTCAGTACTCACACATTATTTAAATTAAAAGGCAATACAGTTAATTGGGGATGGAAGGAGAGGGAATACCCAAAAAAGGCCTTGGAAAAGCTAGGCTGGTGAACGGCTGAGATATGCTGAATGCTGCTGACAAAGCTGCCGAGTAGGAAATGGAGGACATGAACAGAAGAAATCGATTTATATGTCCTCACTTAGCGAGACACATGTATTTCCATGACACCTTCAATTCAGCTTCTGCAGCTGTGAATTGACTACTTGCACACACTGGGATAGTATCCTTTTTGCCATACTTTGCATGCACTCTATTTTGCAGCCGTTAGGAATTAGCTATTTAAGCTACTCATTATAAAACTATCCCCATGTCCAATGGTCAGAGGCAGAAAGTTAAAATAACTCTGCAGCTTGTCAGTTCTCAATTCACCTGAAACATATGTCCTCAGTTTTCATACTTATTACTAATTTAAGGATTGCATTCAAAACAGTGATTATATCATAGAATCACAGAATGGTTCAGGTTGCAAAAGACCTTTGAGATCATCGAATCCAAACATCAGCCCTACTCTAGCAAGTTCTCACCTACACTATATCCCTCAACACCACATTTAACGACTCTGAAACACATTCAGGAATGGGGACTCAACCCCCTCCCTGGGCAACCTATTCCAGTGTCTGGCCACTCTTTCTGGGAAGAACTTCTTCCTAATGTCCAGCCTTAACCTACTCTGTTGCAGCTTGAAGCCATTCCCTCTCTAATTACCTGTGACAAGAGACCAGCACCAACCTCTCTGCAATGTCCTTTCAAATAGTTGTAGAGAGCAATGAGATCTCCCCTTGGCCTCCTCTTCTCCAGACTAAACATCCCAGTTCTCTCAGCCTCCCCTCATAGGACTTGTTCTCTAGACCCCTCGCCAGCTTGGTAGCACTCCCATAGCTGTTAATTTGTTATTAAGTTTGAGATGTCTGTCTGATGCAGTTAAGAGGAATGAGATGGTTCCAGACCCAAGTTATGGATCTGAGCATTTTGACAAAGAGAAGCAGCTGATAAACAGGATTTGCAGGTGAAATTGCCCTACGGCTTCTAGAGAAGAACTGTTTCATACATGCTATTTTCATGAATGACACCCACCAGGAAAAATTCTGGCCTAGAAAAGTGTTTTTTAAAGGACAATCATTTTGTATAGGAAAACAATTTTCTTTACTAAAATTCAGCAGATTGTTTCAGTTTTCAACACAATGTACTTCATTTTTGGAATGCATTCAAGCTGAGCATTCATGCATGCTAAAAGTGAAGATGACAGGCAGGACAGCAGTCTTATCTGCTGCACAGTATGCGTTATCTAGGGGAGTATACAGAACTCGAGCTTACTTCATGGAATCAGTTGTCCAGGATGTCCTGAAAAGGTCATGTAAATGTATGTGGAGAAAAACAAAGTACTTAAAAACTACAGTTCTGAAAACCTGAAATTAGAAATCCGGCAGCAGACTGACGAGCTGTGATTTGTCATATGCACTGGCTGCAACCAGCTAACAAAGATTAAGCTGTATCATGATGGAAATTCCTGTGAAAACAGCACCTACTTTTACTGCAATTTTGTTTTTTAGTTAATTGACATAAGTTCCATAGGTAAAAAACTAGAAGTTTATCCAATAATAACGACACATATTTTCAATGCTGGACTATATAATTAACAAGTTTGATAGTATGACTAAAAAATGTAATTATTTTATGTTCCATCATTTTATTATCCTCCTAAATTAATATTTATTATCGTCTACTCTCATTCACTGAATTGCCTATTAGTTTAAATAATTGGTGTACCACACTTTGGGAGAGAGGGAGGAGAGAGGGAGGGAGGAAAGAAGTGTGGAGTTCCATGAAGATGTAATTGAGAGTAAAAAATGAACTAGGAGAGAGTTCAGAACGTAAATTGGATACACTTTGTTCTTATTCAATATCTAAAAGATCACAAAATTCCAATCTTGGGTTTTTTTTATGACGAAACCAATTAATATATTTGTCTTACAGAATAGTCAAAATTAATAAGTAGTTCATTTTAAAAGCTAGAATCTGTGTAATTTAATTTCAGTTATTCTAAAATTCAACATTTCAACTGTTGTCTTGCACAGATAGGTGGCTACTAGAATGCTAGCAAATTAACAAGCTTATAAGGTCAGTCTTTCTTTTATGAAACTTTGTCAAACAAGCTAGAGAGACAAACTATTTTATCTTCTTCTGTCAGCTATAAATAAATGTGTAATATTCTGACCCATTAGCATGGGGTACTATAGGAACTATTTTACATATGTCGAGGAGCAGAAGTATTTTTGGAAAAACGCTGGGTTTAATCATAGTTCTTTAGAAGCAATGGTGCACTTCCATATCTTGTGTACTTAATTGATTGTGATGGTGATTTCATGGGCTGGTATGGAAGACTTTGGAAGACTTGAGTAAGAAAAGATTAAATAAACCTTTCCTCCACAAAAATGGAGGTTGGAACATTGAATTGGAGTTGAATCTGTGATTCCTATATCCAATGTGAACAACCTAAATGCTGAGAAACTTGAAAGAAGGGAAGATGGGAGTTCTCTTTCCTGAGCCTTCATTTCTGGCCCCTGCTAAATATGGTCCTTTGAGCTAACCCACGATGCCTTTTCTGCTGGGATTTTCATTAATTTAATTAAACATCAGCATCTAGATACTCTTGTGTTCTGTAATCATTTACTACTACACCCTGTTTTAACTAATATATCTATTTAACTACTATATCCATATTTTAACAGATGTGTCTGTATATATATATAAACTCCAAAATTTGAGCACATTAATGAGAAATTACTATAGTAAATTCTACTACTGTAGTTCTTTTAAAAAAATTATTAGAAAAATATGTAAGGCTCATTTGTGCAAGGCACTCAACTATTGGTTTTGAGCACAGTTCCCCAGAAAGCACAATTTTCATAATAATAACTCCTTTAATACTTTTATCTATTTACTTAGGTATCAGGAGATTGCAGAAATCACAAAATATACACGGAGTTTAGAAAATGTCTGGGGAGGAGCTTCTAACAGAGAGATTCTCCAAATACTGTAACAAGCTGCTGTAGAAAGATGAAATAAGAAAACCATGCAGTGAAAACATCTGGTCTAGCTGCAAGGGAGAACTCTGGAAAATTCCCCAAAGGACTTCTGTGCTGGCTTACAGCCTTCCAGTGAAAGCACAGACTGTGATGAAATACACACACAGAGACAAAGGAATTTTACTCAAAACTATATGCAAATAATATAGTATTCTAAAAAAAATAGGGAAATTATTAATCTTCTATTTGTTTCAAAGAATATCTCTTGATAGAGAAAAAGTGTCTCTCATATCTGGTGCATCTCTCAAGACTCTGCCCACATATATATATATTTGGCAAAGAAGTTAAATTTGAGTATATCATAAACATGCAATTCCCTTTGCAAGGGAATATTCTCCTAAATTCATGCTGAGATGGCCTCCAAAGATGGCTAGGAACTTAATTTAAATCTGAGGTCATTTTAGTTCAAGGTGATAAATTTGAGATAATTTGCTTTGTCTCCTTGTAACATGCACTTCTTGTCCAGAACATGCTAATGGTGCTATAATTTTAATTCTGCAAACTGTTCAAATTTACCTCTATGTAAAGGGCTCAGCAAAAGAAGAACACACTTGAATTAAGTTTTAGTTGTCATTTGAAAGGTTTCCATGTTATTTTTCTGCACAATTAAGTTATTCACCTCTTTTTCTATATGTTCCAGTGAGTGTGTATATTCATAATTGCTACTGGCATTAGCAGTGATTATAACATTCATTAAAATAAAAGCTACTTAACACTTAACCTAAAATAATGTTATTAAGTAATTTCTTTCTTAAGAGTCTTATATCCTTGCAACAACATTCTTCCTATGTTCTTGACAATGTTGTTCTTACCTCTTTTTCTGATGTTTCAATTTCTTTAACTTCTAAATCCTTGACATGAGCCTCCCTGCAGAATACCACAGAGTGGAAGTGCTAGAGCAGGGTTTGACACACGGCACCACATGATAAGCACATTCATGAGCATCAGGCACTTAAAAGTTGCATCCTTTTAGAAATGCCGTATTATATCACAAAAATGTTTAATCTGCAACATGGAAACTTTGAAGTGGTTACATGACCTGAAACTTATTCTCTCAAAAATCGCTTTGTACTAGGTTTCTTTAAAATCAAAATTTACAAAGAAGTGATCAGTAGAAACAAAAGCCAAAAGGCACGAGTATGAAATTCATGTACATGAAGAAAAAGGAAAAGGAATTTTTCAGCTACAGCTGTGCTTAGGCATGTCAGGGAAGTGAACTGAAAACTGGAAAGGTCAAAAAGCCATTTCTGAATTGCATTTAGGAAGCCAGAAGGTGAAGATAAAAATAAAAATAGAAATAAAAATACTGTCTGCTTCTGCTTTACTCTCATAATTTGGTATGTGAAAGTCTTTAACCTAATACCAATAAAATGTTTTCTTGATTCAAACTTTTCCCGAGTTTTCATTTCTTACCTTTGATCAGCATAGACTCCAGTCTATCTGCTAGTTAGGTAGAGGTATAGTGTGAGACAGTATAAAACATATATTATCAGAAAAAAAAAAAAAAAGCTTTATTACTACAATCCCAAAGGTGGTGTAATTTACATGAGAAAGGAAAAAGTAAGACAAGTTTTATGTTACTTACTGTTTGCTTTCTTTCTGAATGCCCAGAGAGAGTTGATTTTCAGATCTTCACCATTTATGTTGGTTGTCATCTGGCTATGTAAATAGTCAGGTAGTTCAGACAAAAAAGACATGAAACAGCCATATAACTTAGAGTGAAGAATAGCAATTTATTAACTGCAAAATCAGCCTTCAAGGAAATCTTTGCTTCTCTGAAAGGTTTAGATCTGCACAATGTGTGTAACAGTATCGTTTTAACACAGAAGTGGGAGACATCCTTTGAAGGCCGCACGAAAAAGTATCATGAAGAAAATATTGAGCAGGAAGTATGCCAGATATGGCCATTTAAATCCAAGAGAACAGAAAGGGAAAGTCTAATTTTCTCATAACAATTTGGAGCCTCCTATTCATTCCATCTGCTGAGAGTAAAAGTCAAGATATACTCAAGAAATTGGCACCCAGCTACACAAATCAAGATATTTTTGGCTTAACTCAAGACCTTGGTTTAACTTAAGAACTATTTGGTCCATCAGGGGATTATGGTGACAGCTGCAGTGGCAGTCTGTGAGTAGCAGTCTTTTACCTCTCAACAAGATTTCCATTTTGACTGCAAAAAAACTTTTTATGCTTGTAGAATAAAAGAAAATTCCTCCTCCATTTCAAGAACTGAATCACTATGTCCACTTACCTTGAAACTTAGCACTTAAGAAAAAGTTGTAGAATCCCAGCAAGGAAGATACAAAGGACCACATAGGGTGGCTTCGGAGCATAAACCCTGCTGGTGTCCATGCCAGTTCTCAAGGGTCACTGGTTCAAACATATGTGATTCTGTATCTATTTATACACCACTGTAAAATAAAATCTCCGAAGTACACCCCACAACCGGCAAATAATACTTACAGGACTACACTAAACTAAAGCAAAATGTCACAGCAAAACACAATCAAATCATTAACCGAAATACTTTATACCCAGTGTTATATTAGTGTTGTATCATCAAAGTATTATTCCAAACATTCACTGTCTATATGTGTTCCAAGAAGTAAGCTATCTGCATAAAAAACAGGTGACAGTTAAAACAGTTTCTGTCCAGTCATCTATATATTTATTTATTTATTTATTTATATGTATAAATCACAGAATCACAGAATGGTTAGAGTTAGACCGGACCTTAAAGATCATCCAGTTCCACCCCCCCTGCCATGAGCAGGGACACCTCCCGCCAGACCAGGTTGATCAAAGCCCCATCCAGCCTGGCCTTGAACCCCTCCAGNTAATAACTATTTAGGGATCTAAAGTCAGCTTATAAGCAATTTACTGAATAAAAACTTTTGACAAGCACCATATCCCAGAGTAATGACTATTTGCTACACTGTGTATGGCCAGGAATAAAGGAAATTATTTACTTTAGGTTCATCATTAGGTGTAAAAGAATGAGGAAAAATAATGAAGCTCTGTGGTACTGAATCTCTGAAAATATGAAACACAAAGGAAACAATCTAGTGCTGTTTCATTCTCCAACTGGAAGAAATAAATGTCAGTGAAACAAAAACCATACAATATACAACTTTACTTTTGAGGATGGTTGATTCTGCAGCACCATCTTTCTACTTGCCTTCAATTAGCTTGGACAGAAAACAATAGCGGCAGAAGCATGGGACAAAAGTCAAACTGTAACCCAACCAATAAGTATAAAACAGAGGCGTGGTTAACCAGTNTAAGATAATGAAGCTCTGTGGAACTGAATCTCTGAAACACAAAGGAAACCATCTCTAGTGCTGTTTCTTTCTCCAACTGAAGCAATAAATGTCAGTGAAACGAAAATCATACAATATAAGACCTTACTTTTGAGGATGGTTGATTCTGCAGGACCATCTTTCCACTTGTCTTCAATTAGTTTGGACAGAAAACAATAGTGGCAAAAGTGTGGGACAAAAGTCAAACTGTAACTCAACCAATAAGTACAAAACAGAGGCGTGGTTAACCAGTTAGGAAGGAAAGATAATGTATGAAACTTCTT
>VXBJ01007352.1:949901-1063869 GCA_013400055.1 Nycticryphes semicollaris
GGGAAGGGAAGGGAAGGGAAGGGAAGGAAAAAGTTAAGTTCAGAGTCTCTTCATTATCTCATTATGATACAATTATAACATACTTCAGTGCCAAGGCCTAAGAGTGATTCATTTAAAGTGTTCATCAATGTAAACTTTTGCCTCTAGAACTAAATGCAAACCCATACTGAACACATCAGACACTGCTTGTATGGCTATTAATGTCTTACTGATTCAACAGGCAAATTTGATCTTCATTAGCAGTCATTAGTCAGTTAAGTGCAAAGTGGACTAGCACAAAGATGAGATGAAAAGTGAGTGAAATGACTGTGAGTCCTTGGTGGATATGTCATGGAGGGACCTAAAATAGGGGTACAGCAAGAACCACATCACAGGGCCACGAAAATGATCAGGGGGTTGGAACACCTTTGCTACGAGGACAGGCTGATGGAGCTTTATTTTAGTCCATAACAAACCATATAACAAAGATATGATCAAAAGTAGAAAGCAACCAAACACATCTTTATACCACTGTTAAATCTGTACATTTTCTGTAATAGAAATGGCCTCATACAGAGGCAGGGAGGAACTTGTAAAGTTAACACAGCTATGAATCTCTTCCTCTTTCTAGGGAAATTGATATGCCTTTGTCCTCCTCTAACATGAGGGCTGCTGTTTCAGAGACACATTGTCATACCATAACAACCATCTGGAAATAAAACTGACAATTTTATCCAAGCTAAATCTGACGAATAACATTCTAAAGGTGCTAACTATACACAAGTTCTGAATTTCTGAAAGCAGGTAATTAACGGGAAGTCAGCTACCATCCATTCTTGGTTTTGATATTAGTACATAAGAGAAACGCATAAGGCCTACTCAGGAAATTAGGATAATACCTAGAATAGCAGAAGAAAATTAGGCATATCTCACTTTTCTTTCACACTTCTTTTTCTTTCTCTTTACACCAGCTGTTCCTCTTTCTTCTTTTCCAAGGATCATCAGATATGGATTGTTACCCTTGGCAATTTTTCCTGAGCTTGAACATATTCCACTAGCTGAGATGGTTTCTGGGTGGTACTTTTGTAGAATACAATGGCTTTACCTGACGGTCGAACTTGCCCAATTCCCACTGTTTCTCTGGGTGGCAAATCAGTTCCATTTGGTTTTCTCCTTATTTCAAACACAGTTTACTCATTGACCCTGGGTTGTGCTTTGTGCTTTGACTGTAAATTTTTGTTCCCCGGAGCAACAACAACAAGCCATTTTGGAAGGACTTATATTCTTTGGCCTGGTTTCTGTGGTCTAAATTTGGGACATGGAAAAAGAGACTATTTTTTAAATTGTGGATGTTGAGTGTAGAGTGACGCCAGGGGCCAGTCTCTTCTCCCAAGTAACAGGTGATAGGACAATAGGAAATGGCTTTAATAAGGGGAGGAGGTTTAAATTGGATATTAGAAAAGAATTCTGCACTGAAAGTGTTATTTCAGCATTGGAACAGGCTGCCTGGGGAAGTGGTTGAGTCCCCAGCCCTGGAGGTATTTAACAGACAGGTTGTCATAGTACTTGGAGATATGGTTTAGTGATGGTTTTTGTCAGTGTTGGGTTGATGGTTGGACTCGATGATCCAAAAAGTCCCTTCCAACCCATGAAATTCTATGATTCTATGAATTCAATTGCCTAAATACAGACCACCTAAGATTCTCTAGGGTGTGTGAAATGAGGCTAGTAGGTATGACACAAGACCTAAAGGATAACCACATCTTCCTAAGGTAACAGATGGAGGTCTGATGGACCTGGAATACCTCAAGTTGCATTAGTTGCCTGTGCTTAGGCAGCTCCACACTCTGATGGCCTGAAAGCCCAACACTTGGCAAGTGTCCTGAGCTGAAACAAAAAAAAGTTATTAAAGTCACAGAAAATGTACCTTTGTTATGATTATGCTGGAATAGCATTTCTTTCGAGTTTCTTCACTTATACCTTGAGTTTTCTTAAACGCTGCAGGTACAGTACTAAGATCCTCTGTTACTGCATTTCATCAGTGACTCATTAAATAATCCTATCTGCCTCAAGCAATAACTACTACAGGAATAAAGCGATTATCCATTGTTGCCTGATTTGCACTTCCTCTAAATCTAATGAATTTCAACACACTTTACTTGGTGTAAAATATCACCATAACATTAAGTAGCTGTCATTTAAATATGTTAGTATAGTATCTACAATTCAAACTAACACGTTCTGTGATATAAAATCTGGTCACTTAATGCAGCATGGAAAAGCAATTTGAACTGAAATGAGAAAAAAAAATTAAAGCATGTTGATTTTAAACTGACTTGAAGGTACAGAGGATTGGTAATGAATGAGTACATACTTCCTACCGGTCTAAAAGTTATTTCATGTCGTGCATACATAATGGTGGTGAGACTAAAGCACAGGCAAAATTAGCATTAAAATCTTATCGCAAAAATGGACAATTAGATTGTAACTTTATGCCTACAATCCTGAAAAGTTTAGACTCTCAGAAACAGCACAAGATAAATGTCATCATCTCAGTCACCTAACTTGCACTGCATGAGAACTGAGTGAGTTTACTCAGGCATTAGGTTCATATTCATTCCAGGGGTCAATTTGAAAATCTAAACTTTTGGGTTTGCTTTTTTTTTTTTTTTTTTTGGCATCTTGCTTCTCTACCTACTAGTAGAGAAAGATAATTTTCCTCAAGTACAAAGTACTTGGTTATGCTTACTTAAATTCTCAGTTTACACATCAGATGAGGCCAGTTCCAGCCATGTCCTTCTACCTGCTTCTACACACCCATTCTGTGATCCAACAAGGATCACTCCATATCCATCCAACGATGACTTTTAGGAGGAACAATGAATGTAATTGTCCAGATCTCTAAGCTATGGGGTGGAAAAATGTAATTCCACTGCAGCAGTGCAATCAAGTACAGTAGCAATGCACTTCCAGCAATGTCCAAGGGGAGACATTCAGAGAAACAAGGGACACGTTTCTGACCTCTGTAGGACAAGAGTGAAGGTTGTCTTTTCCTACCGTTACCGTCGTTCCAGTTGAATGAATACTTCAACAAGTTTTGACAATAATGTACAATATAATGAATTACCATTTAATAATAAAGAGCTACGCAGTTAACCATAGTCTGTATTCAATATAACAGCAGCTAAAGTTGGGATAAACTGTTTTCATAAACCCCAGAAAATGAAATGTCTGCACAAAACATTCACAGAGCATAGACGTAAAAGAGATGCAAGAGGCTTGTTCATTACCTGGCAGAGCACTATAGATGAACTCAAGAAGAAAAGATTTAAGCATCAGTAAAATGCCTAATTTACACATCCAAACACATCAGAAAAAATCACCAAACACTCCTATGGCAAATTCCTAGAAAACACAGCAGAAGAAAGACCAGAAATTAGAGCACCAGCACAGATTTCACTGTTCTTTTTGGTTTTGTTTCTTTTTTACTGAGGGCAAGGAGCTTGTCTCTGATCTGCCCACCCCCCAGCATAGTTATTAAACCACTAATAGTAACAAAAACACACTAAAACCGAATCGTCCCACTATGCATAGTACTCCAGAAGCTAAAATGAGAAAATAAGATACCAGTGAATGATATTAGGCTCAGTATTTCCCTAGAAGATTTACAGATCGTGCCATGATTAACTGTAGAATAGGCTACCCAGAAAGCAAATAAAACAAACTAAATGCAAATTTCATTCTGAGGAAGTTTCTTCAGGTTGATTCATAAAATCCAGGAGATTCTACATGTTTGTCTGTCAGTGCTTCTACCTGCCTTAATGGAAAACTTTCATCTCTGCCTTAATTTGGGTTGAGAGATTCTGAATATTTGTTATCAAGCTAGTGCAAGCGCTACATGACTGTACACAGGAGTCTTCCACAACGGGGGAAAAAAAGAAAATCTTCACAACAAATTGCAGAAAACTACATTGCTTTTCTGCAAAACTTTTACTAAATAATCTCTCCAATATTATTCCAGAGGATTTATAATTACATTTCAGTCAACACTTTAAGCAGTGCCTGAAAACAACCATTTATGTTTTCTTATCACTGTCTTTGGGTTTTGGTTTTAGCTAATGCTTATAGAGCAGCTGATGTGTTCTTGGAGTCAGAATTACATTTCTGACCAAAACACAAACTCTTCAAAGTCATATTTAATGTACAAGGACTTTGCCAATCCTAGAGAGACACAATAGAACCATGTATTTGTGAAGAACTTAAAAATCTAAGGAAAACAGTCTGTCATCTAGCTCATTCCTAGGTAATATTTATTTGCTGCACACTCCATTTTCAGCAGGTAAATGGTATTCAAAAGATTGGGGAGATAAATGCTTTATTTATAAGATAACATTTTGGCTTTCAGCAGCTGCCTTCTTTATATTGTACTCTGAAAAAGGTGGAAACAGTAATGATACAGCATAAATAAAATGTTTCTTAAACCTGCAGAGGACTTTGAATAGCATATTTTTCTGCTAAAGAATGGTACACATGTGATAGTGTTACTTGCAGAAAATGAACTTGCTGCAGCTGAATTTCAGACACCAATCTTCCCCACAAAAGGGAGTGGAGGGAAAAAATTTAATATGTTTTTTTCATTGTATGCATAGAAAAACAGACAGAGGAGCCAAGACGATGCTATTAAAATTACACATTGAAAAATATGCATTACTTTCACAATCATGTTTTGCAGAAAACCCTGAATTAAACTAGTTTGGCACTGCCAGAAGCTGCTAGTGCTTGGTGCCAGTATCAGTGGCTGTCTCGGTCCAGCACAACTGCTGTTTCCATTTCTTTTAAGTGTCATGTGCATTAGTGTGAGGTGCTTTATAGTTCTTCCTTTCTGCTTTCCTCAAATTATCACCTTTTTGGTCACTGGACTGCACACATTTTGTGGTTTGACATGGCCAATTGTAGTTGACATTTCCAGTCACCCAGGGTTAGCCCAGTATTAATTAACACATTGTACTCTACTATTATAATTTTTCTTCTGCTTTGTAATGGATCTTATGCTATTTTTAAAATTCTGTTTCTTTCCGGTAGAAATAAATCCTAATCTTACATTCCTAAGCAGAAGTAGCAGGTTGAATTAGCAATCTTAGTGCCGTTTAATGAAGTCCTTACATTAATTTTCCACCTCCAACCCTTAATATTGGATTATCCTTTATCTTTAAATTTCTCAGAATATGAAAGAAAAAAAACCAGCACACCAAATTAATTGTTTGTGATATACACGACACATCTGTTTTCGAAACATCTAAAGCTAACATCTATACAGAAATAGCTTTTGCAAATCTATGTCTGATTAAAACCCTAGTTGATCATTGACACCTGGCACTCAGAAGACACCTGGAACAGCTGTTATTTCTTACAAATGCATGGGTCTCATTACCGACCAATATATTCTTCTAATAAAATTCACATGTTAAAGAGTAGATTAACTGTGAGAATTCACTACTCTATGATTGTACATTCTGATATATCGCACTAATTCCCTAGCCATATCAAATCAAGGTCATGCTTGCCTATCTTCATGAAAATAACCAGTTAATTGCTTATTGCCTCAACTGCTTATTGCCCCAACTGTTTATTGCCCCAATCACAAATGGCTCCTATAACTGGACTGTTGGAGTGGAAGAACAGAGGCTCTTCAGGAAGGACAGGCAGGGAAGACAAGGAAGGGGTGTCGCTTTCTATGTCAATGACCAGTTGGAGTGCATGGAGCTTCATCTGGGGATGGATGAGGAGCTGACCAAGAGTTTATGTGTCAGGATTAAAGGAAGGACATGAACAGGTGATGTTACGGCGGGAGTCTGCTACAGGCCACCCAACCAGGAAGATCAAGTGGACAAGGATCTCTGTAGACAGGTAGGAGCAGCCTCACATTCACAAGTCCTGGTCACCATGAGGGATTTCAACCACCTTGATATCTGTTGGACGGACAAGCAGGGCATAAGCAATCCAGAAGGTTCTTGGAAAACCTCAAAAATAACTTCTTTCTCCAAGAGATAGAGGAGCCAACAATGAGAGATGCCACACTAGAATTTTCTCTCTCCAACAAGGAAGGCTGGTCGGAAACATGAAACTCAAGGGCATCTTTCACTGAAGTGACTATGAGATAGTGAAGTTCAAGATCCTTAGGGTGGTGAGGAGGATGCACACTAGGCTCGCTGCCCTGGACTTCAGGACAGCAGACTTTAGCCCTTTCAGGGATCTGCTTGGTAGAGTACTGTGGGATAAAGCCCTGGAGGGAAGAGGGGCCCAAGAAAGCTGGTTATTTTCAAGGATCACCTTCTCCAAACTCAGGAGGATCCCAACAAAGAGGAAATCAGGCAAAAACATCAGGCGGCCTACACAGATGAATGAAGAGTTCCTGGACAGTCTCAGTCACAAGAAGGAAGCTTACAGAAGTTGAAAGAAAGGACAGGTAGCCTGGGAAGAATACAGAGAAGTTGTCCAGAAGCATCCAGGGATCAGGTTAGGAAAGCTAAACTCCAGATAGAGTTAAATCTGGCCAGGGGCATCAAAGGCAACAAGAAAAGCTTTTACAGGTATGTCAGTAATAAAAAGAAGACTAGGGAAAATGTGAGCCCTCCCCTCCAAAAGGAGACAGGAGACCCTGTCACCTGCAATACGGAGAAGGCTGAGGTACTCAACGACTTTTTGCCTTCACTGTCAACAGTTGTAGCCACAGCACCTGAATCACTTTGCTCAAAGGCAGTGACTAGAAGAATGAGGAACTTACCATTGTAGGAAATGTAAGGAACCATTGCAGACCATGTAAGGAACCTAAAGGTGCACAAGTCCATGTACCTTGCCTAGTAGAGAACACAAAACTTCTTAAGAATTTTTTAATTCAGGTTAAAACAATTTTGTTACTAGTGAATAGTAAAACACGAATGGAAGAAAAGTAGTCTGACTGCAAACCAGCTTTTATGCAAAATACTATGAAAATTGTTTTGCTATGAAATTCCCACTGAAACGGGTCTTAGCATTTCTCTACTTAGAACTCAGCTGTCAATGGTTACTGTATAGAACTGCAAGTATTATTTTAGAAATTATTTAGTGTGCTAGTGATCTTTACAGATTTTCATCTAATTTCATCTGCTCAACAAGCTATGACTTTTCCAGTAGTTCTGATACATTTTGCAACACCACCCCACCCACCCCCCTTGTGGGTTGGTGAAAACCCACAGAATTATTATTTTAATGCTGGCTTCATGCTGTACTAGTTCAACTTCTAGGCATCTGCTTTTAGTGTGGTATTTTCTAAACTAGTAAAAATAATAGCTTGGAATAATTTTTTTAAATTAAAAATAAGTTGCTTATATTTTCAATTTCTGTTATGAATACAAAGAATTAATATTGACTATTTCTCCTGATTCTAAATTTTTATATAAATCTAAATAAATAATAAATATAGTACAACCTACTAGGTTGTACTTCTGTTTGGAAATTTCCAACTTTTCAACAGATAATGGTAATTTAAAATAATTAGTTTTATTAACTGACAGCAATGTTTTCAATTTCTAGGATAAAAATAAGTTTGCGTTCATTCTGGTTGCCACGACAACATTATGGACTAGTTGTCATCCCACAGAATCTTCTTCGAACCTTTCATCATTTTGCTTTTGTTGTTACTTGATAGAAAGGGTCAGTATTTTGAATTCCTTAGTTCTTTAATTTGTTTTTGAACAGACTATTTTTATATACTCTTGGGAAAATGTAGTTTGATAGGAAGAACCTACTGAAAAATGACAATTTGTGACACACACCATGTAAGCAACAATGTTCTGTGCTTAAACAGTTGAGTTCTAGCAATCTGGCATAATTATTGCTGCATCTCTTAAATCAGTGGCAAAAGAGCCATATTCGGTGTCATATTAATTTTAATCTGATTTGTTGGAGAAGTTAGACTTTAAACGCTGTAATGATCATCTCCTTAATTGAAGCAGCCAGAAACAGAACATGACATAGCCATCAAGAGAAGTGCTCATTAAAATTTGACACACACAAAAAAAAGTGGCCAAAACTGGCATGAGTCCCTATAACTTAAAGATTTAATGTGATATATAATTTCAGAGGCTTTAATAAATTAATTCAGAAAATAGAAAAACTGTTACCTTCAGTGTGCTTATTCTGTACTCATGAGGCCAGATTTAGATGTGTTGACTGTATTGGCATTAAGAAATTTTAAAGTCCAGAAGTAGATCCACAAAGGTGTTAGCATGGTGGTGCTAGAAATTGTGAAAAACACCCTGTGTGCTGAAGGGACCGATATATTACATGCAAGTTTTAAACAACACAGTAGGGATTCACAATAGATTCTATCTTGAACTGGTCAATAGGAAATGAGAAAGCAGAATGGACCTGAAACTCTGTACATTTCATGGTCTATAAACTTAATTCTGAGCTGCAAGAGGAGTGTATTGTCAGACTTGGATTACTAGTCTGAGACCCTTTTTCTCAGGTTAGATGTGTAACTTCTTCCTTTTGTAAAAAGAAGAGCCTCTCTTTTTTGCTCTCTCTTTTTTTTTTTTTTTAATCCTGTTGCTTGTTCTGCCATTGTCTTTTTTATGTATCAGCTCAGAGATTAGGCCAGTGAACCAAGAACTAGGAAACCTGGATTCTGTACAGTCATCAGCTTTAGAGAATTCTTACCCATTGTTCTCAAATCCTTGAAGAGGATTTAGTCTACTCATGGTGCCTTCTCCCTTGTGCTGCTGAACTGTGCCATCCTGGAATATATTTCAAGACTTAAGGGATCAGGAGGGGAAAAGTGTGGGGGTGAAAGAGTCTAGAGATCTGAGACACAGGCCTGGCAGAATGGATCCTCTGGCTCCAGCTATGTCAAGGCTGTTTTATATATTTCCTTTAATAACTGCTTAATGTCAATTACATTATCTGAAACTTCTGTTCTCGTGGATAGTTTCCAAACATAATAGGATTTTCACAGTGCTTGGAAGTCGGTTAAAAAATATCAGCCTTATTTTTTAGCAGAAACAATAAGTAATAGAAGTAGTGAACACAAACACGCATACACACACACAAAAAAAAGATAAGAAAATAGAAGAAGGGAAGGGGAGGGGAGGAGAGGGGAGAAGGAAGACATATCAGTTGTCAGCTGGATGGAGAGTTGCTGTGGCAGCCAGCAGTACAGCAGTCTCTACCTGCCTGGAAGTAGGTACATTTCTCCAAAGAAGTCATACAGTTCCTCTATTTCAACTATAAACTACTTTTATACTCTGAAATCTATTCCATGTTGGTCATGTTAATTACATATTGTTTGCAAAGTTCATATACCGTGTTTTATAACTCAGTCTGAATGTAAGAAACCCCCTATAATATATTTAAGATGTCTTTATTTCCCTCCAAGACCGCCTTCTCCATTGCACTACAACTATGTTTATAACTGCTGATCTAACGTTTGATCCTAACCTATGAAACAATCTTGGGGTAGTTAATTTGAGTAGAAGAAGATAGTCTGAGGTGTTGTAGACCTGTATGCAGTACCTGCTGATAGCGAACATCTAATTTCTAGCATATCGCTATTTAAAGATTGAATTTTAGAAAAGTTGTTACTGCAGTACAATCAATTCGGATGTAGAAGACGGTTTAGCTAAATGATTCCCTCACAGAGCTGGAGCCGTGACCATTAGCTGAGCTTGAGATACAAATGTGGCACTTCATATATTAGTTAAAAGAATTACAACAAAATAATGTTTAAGGCAATTAATTTTTTACTCTCACTCCACATCACCAAGATTTCCACAATTTAAAAACCATTTGTTGGCATGGAAACATCAGCTTAATTAAAAATGGATTAAACTAATTAACTTAAAACATATCATACTATAGAGTGTTTGATTTAGAGTACATTAGAGGAAACGGAACATTTTTCATTATCATTTTGTGTCTTTTATCTATTGAAAATATTTTTTCTTTGGTGAGAATTTACATGCTTGATCTTCAGGCTCTCTCCTGAAGGCAAGGACACTGTTGACAAGCAATGTTAAAGGTTTCTCTTTCAGCAAAGGTAGACCCTGTGCGTATAGATATTGTCTATGCCTTGCAATAGATTTGCTTTCTAATTATCTGTCAAACACCACCATGTGGCATATCATCTTCTTTCCCAGATGTAAATTTTATTTCAGATTTGATGTGCTGACACTCCAAAATTTGATTAGTTAAACAGAAAATGAAGATAAAAGGTAGCAAAATCATCCATACTCTTCTGCCAATTTGTCAAATTACAATATGACAGAAGAAAATAGTAAGTATTTAGCTAAATAACTTCCCTGGAGAAAGGAGTCTTGAAGAGTTTCTTTCCTGCAGCCTGTCTATAATTGTATCATGCTATATGATCTTCCACCTGTATGAGGGTCAGTAAGCAGTTGTTTCTCATGTACAGTTTCCTTGTCCTTTGAATGGCTTTGGATAGTAGCCACGATTTTCAAAGGAAATGTTAAAAAACTCATTCAGTGTTTGACATTACATCAGTGATTACATCAGCATTACTTCAGGGATCTACATATATTACTTAGTGAAATTCTGGCTAGATTCTGAATTACTCACTATTAACTTCAATAGGAAGGTCAACTCTAAATACTGTCTGCAACCTGGTTTCATGAAAACCAGGGTTTCTGCAGGGGCAAAAGAATAATGACCTGATGGTCAGGCTGAGAAATCAGAGGGCAGGGTCAGACTTGTTTCTTTTTCTTTTTTTTTCACAATTTAAAATAAATTAAAATCAAAAGGTGCTTGCAGATTTATTTATTTTTTTCTAGTATGAAGCATCAGCTCTTTGTAATACAAATCTTGTAATCCAACAAGCAGCTGCTGCTTCATTCAAATGCAGAGCTTAGGTAATGTCAAAATGTCATAGCTATGGCAGGTAGCATAACTATAAATGTGGAGTGAAAAAACCCAAATATCTCAATGCTACTTGAATTCTTGGATTTCACCCTTCAGTTCTCCTTACTCTTCTTATTCCCAGCTGGGGGCTCAAGGAGATAGTAGACTGAAATCCCATTTAAAAAATATAAATATTGCAGTGCTCTCTTGGGTGGTTATAGATGCTTGTCCCGAAACACTAGGGTTTCATTTCTTGCCGGATGTGAAAGATCTGTTTTACTGAGCAACTCAGTGTCAACCTTGCCATTCAGCCCTTAATGTGGCACAGAGTGAATGCTGTTATGCCTAGCAGGTGGCCTGAGGGTTCCCTGTCAGCATTTTTGTCATGCACTTGCAGGAACAGTAAAGTCATTCGTACAATTCTGAGAACTCCAAACACTTTAATATTGTTCTGGGTTCCCACTTAAAATATAAATATCAGTGACCTTTCAGAAGAGTTTTTATTTTGAAAAGCATGAGCCTTGTTGTCTAGAGCATCATCGTAATATATCAAGGTCCAAAATAATACACAAGCTCAGTGGCACAACAGAAGCGCTTGAAAAAGAAAAATCACACAGGAAAATCCAATGTGCCCGAGCCTTGAGGTGGTTCAGAAGAGGCCTCCAATACCCAGAAAAGATATCTCATAGTTAATATTAAAAAAACAAAAATAAAATTAAAGAATCAAATATAGTTCTAGACACTTACCAGGGATTTTGATCCGTGCAGTCAGCTGAAATCTTGATTGTGGCCCACTGAGGACAGGCTGAAAGCTGGTGAGCTTCTGCTTTTGAAAGGAAACCCCAAACTCTGAAAATAGATCAGATAAGACTTAGTTCCAATTATTAAGATTTAGGGCGAAACATCCAACTAAAACTATGGCTGTGACCTTAGCCTGAGAAGAGTACAGAACCAGAAATGAAAAAAAAGATTTAAGCATCTAAGGGTATAGATGGAACCTACCTAGGGATATTTCACAAGCATCTTGAGCACCTGGATACCTACTCCCACATGGAGGCGCTACATTCTATATCACACAAGCACATTTTTATAACATGACTTAAGCTTTTATCTCAGAGACACTTTTGATAGTTTGTTCCAATGACCTTGCCAAAATGTCTGAGGAAAGGACCGACCATTTATGTCCTAAACCCATTCACCAAATACAGCATGAACCCTTCAGGTGAAAAAAAAAAAAAAAATCAAACAACTACCAATTGTGGAAGAGAAGCATTAGGGATTTGGTAATGTTTTGTTCAGCATCTGTATCCTTAACAACAGACTACATAATTTAAAAATATCACTGCACACATTTATGTCACTCGGTATATTTTTAAGACTTGGTTCCTCAGGGAAAGAAAAGGATTGTTTTCTTTTATGGCCTGAAAAGTATCCAGTAAATAGCTAAATATCTGTTACTTTCACTACAATATAACTCCCCAGGTAATGGGAACCAAAACTTATGTCTTTGTAACAAGCTTTTTCTGCCGATGGTTTGATTCCGAGCTGTATTTTTCTGTGACTTATTACTAAGCAAACTCATTCATGTAGACTCCTTTTTTTTTTTTTTCCACTACACAATTTGGAATCAAATTTCACAAAGATGGAGTAGAATTGACATAAATGAAGAGTACATCCAGATGCAACATAGAATCATAGAATCTTGGAATAGTCCAGGCCAGAAGGGACCTCTAGGGTCATCTAGTCTGACCTCCCTGCAGTCAGCAGGGACATCCCCAACTAGACCAGGTTGCCCAGGGCCTCTTTGAGCCTCCCNAATTTGGTTTTAACCTATGAATCCTAATTCATTAAGCAATACCAGTGTACCTAATCACAATTATGTGTACATTTACTTTATGATTCAAGAAGATTACCCATTTTTTGAAGATAGATCCATTCTTGCAACCCATGTTGAACAGACACCTAAGGTCATGTGTATCACTTTAGGGACATAACTTATATAGCAATGGTTGAATAATACATTCTGTTTAAAATGTGGAGCATGTCTTATTTTGTACCGATAGACAAATAGATATATAGATAGATAAGTAGGTGGATAGATAGATAGATAGACAAATAGGTAGATTTTACTGGAACCAGAACATTCAGTCATTTGTGAATGGAATTCAGTACTATAAATATAAGCAAGCTGGAATTTGCAACCATATAAAACATATTGCACCATTCCTTTAAGTTATTGCAGCTTTTGAGTTCTTCATATGAAGAAACTACTTGTTTCAATAACACATTTGTTTATCAGCCCAGTGCAAGAGCTCTTTCCTCAGGCTTTTGCTCAATCCTTGTAAAAAAAGGCCAGGACTGCAGGTCTCTTTTGGGTCAAAGTATTGCTATTAGTAAGATATTTTTCTTAGGCGAAATCTACTAACAGTCTTGAGGTGAGAAAAAAAAAGGTAGAGTTACTGCAAATGCACAAAAATAAAAATATAAAAAATAAACCACGTTAGCTAGATGCAAGAATTAGTTGTCAAGAGTGGGGGTGTAGTAAACTGCAGTCACACACTTCTTAGCACTGGCAGGAAAACTTAGGAAGCATCATGTCTTCTTCAGGTTTCTTCTTTTTTTTTTTTTCCCTTCATTTTTTTCTTCCAGCGCTAAACATTTGGGGACAATATCTTATTTGGGCCAAATGGACTTTTAAGTCAGTCATTACTTCATTTCATAAAAACAATGTTTTCATAAAGTATTTGTCCCAGATCAGGTTTGACAGTCATAAATGAAAATATAAGGTGGGGTTAATATTCCCATTCTTTGAAAATTTTAACAATCTTCGGAGAACACCAATTCAAAGATTAAGTAACACCAGTCGCGTATGTAGGAACAAATTCTGGTCCCCATGAAGAATCAAACTTCCAGTGCCATCCATGGCAGTATAATTTAATTCTCAGTCACTTAGCTACAGACAGGAAACAGAACACAACAAATTTAAAATTGCATTATTAATCCATAGAATCCGGTCAGAATCTAGATATAATGCACATTGCTCTTTTTGAGGTGAATGATTTGCAAAGACAACCGCAAGGAGAAGACACAATTTTGCCAGAAGCTCATTATCTGATGTCAAAGCAAATTTTATGTTTTATACCCGTGGCTGACAATGTTCTGGCTTTTGCTGAAAAGGCTGCATTTTCTTCTACAGTGTGCCTCTAATAAAATGTCACTGTGCAGAAGGAAGAGAAACCTGCTTAGAGCTTCTTTTTTTTTTTTTTTTAAATTTTATTTTATTTTTAAGGCATCAGACTCTTTTAAAAATAAGTTTAAAACACACGGCTGGACACTGATTTGTGTGTTTGCTTGTTTACTCCTATAATAACCACTTGTGTATTTGTGTTGTGCCCGCTCCCGTGGTTGTTGTACACAATCATATTTTCGAGGAAGACAATGAGAAGGTCAAAAATATCCTAAGGCAAGTGTGAAAGTTCACACAACCCTCATATTGGTTTTGCTATTTGCTGACTTATATCTGACCATTGCACTTTTATTCTGACCTCCTGATAATTTTACATTGTTTTGACTTCAGTATCATCACGCAAAATTCACAGATCCAAGAGAAAAAAATTAATTATCTTGACTGTTCAAGAAATATTAAAAGAAACACTTTCTATAAAAATGTAAGAATTATATGCTCTAAAAATTGAAATAATGCATATGTATCACAAGTAGCACTGAATTTTAACAGAATTTATGTTATTAAAATTGCTGAAGTTTTATGAGTCAAAGAAGGAGAGGTAGATATTTCTGTTTCTCCTGTGATATAATTCTCAGCTTACTAAAATCAATAAGCAATAACTTTCAGAAGGAGAAAATGATCTCTACAATTTGCTATAAAGCTTTAGCATTCAATGAATAGGTATGATATCTATAGAGTGATTTGGCAATACACTCTATGTAGGCAGGAGTTCAAAGGCACATCTGTTTTTCATGGCTTCTTGAAGATTTACATTCTGCTACTCATTTTTGCTAAGTCGTTTAATAACTGCAAAATGACACTACAGTCACATACTCTTTCTTCCTCTCTATTTGTGCTTTCAAGGGGAAAATTAATCACACAGAGGAATGAGTGTTTAGGAAACTGCCACTATATCTGCACTATCAAGTAGTGTTGCACAAAAAGATCACACCTGCAGAGTGAAGCAGCAAAATTTCCTTTCATTTGTGTGTATTCTTATTTTCCAGGTGAGCCAGGAGGACAGTTTTCCTCAAAGTACTTAGAATAGCATTTATTTTGGTAATGACAACTGCCATACAGCCTAGTGATGAAGAGCAAAGAAGGACGGTAATATTGCTGATGGATGAACAAGTGAATAATAGACAAAATCGGGGAGACTATTTTCCAATAGCACTTTCTGGGGGACAATGCAGAATTTCTTACATACTGCACTGTGCAAAACCCTAAGGCAGAGAAAGAGATAAATGCTGGTTTCCCCTTTATGGGATGCAGACAAGTCACTATATCTGAGACAGGATTCAGATACAGAGGAGGCTGAGGAGGCTGAGGGGAGATCTCATCACTCTCTACAGCTACTTGAAAGGACATTGTAGAGAGGTTGTTGCTGGTCTCTTCTCACAGGTAATTAGTGATTGAACGAGAGGGTATGGCTTTAAGCTGCAACAGGGTAGGTTTAGACTGGACATTAGGAAGAAGTTCTTCCCAGAAAGAGTGGTCAGACACTGGAATAGGCTGCCCAGGGAGGGGGTTGAGTCCCCATCCCTGAATGTGTTTCAGAGTGGTTTAGCTGTGGTGTTGGGGGATATGGTGTAGGGGAGAACTTTGTATAGTAGGGCTGATGGTTAGACTCAATGATCCCTAGGGTCTTTTCCATCCGGAATGATTCTGTGATTCTATGATTCTTGTTCATCATATTCCACTTCTCCCCTCTTCCACCCTGATATTTTCCATATAATAGGAAAAACCAGGGGGCAGAAAGGGAATGGTCCGTGCACAATGCTGAATACAGAGACAGCCTTAATAGTTGTATGGCACTGGGATATACTAGATATAAACAAAATTTCTGTGATTTTTCTCCCATGCAGTGTGGTTTCAGCACAGCAGGTCTCATTTTGGTCTGTCTTTATACAATATTCACTCTACAGTTACACTTACCAAAATTTTTGAAAAATAATATTCTACATAAGCTATTACTGTACCTTTAAAATCAGATGTAGATGAGATAATTAACTTGACTGCCATGTCTACAACTTTTAAAATCCAGTTTATTCAAGATAGCTCCTTTTTAATTAGTTCTTGGCAGACACTGCAGCTTTGATAGCAATTCTAAGCCATATTCCACTGAAGTGTTTCAGCAAGTTTCTATATCTTAAAGCTGCAACATAAAACTTGCAGGAAAATCCATTGTCCTGGTTCTGTAAAACTATCACTGATGGCTAATCCGCCGAAGATGAGGACCATGCATATGTGTATGTGCTGTTATGTAGGATCGTGCTTGTAATTGTAGGTACTAATTACAGGCATTAAGATGTTTGTTACTTTATTATTTTTGGTTTAGCTACAATGAGGAACTCTAATAAGTAGAAAACATACAGAAGTAGGTTGCTCAGTGTACAGAGCTTCTTTTCTTGTTTTTCTACTGGTGTCTTACCCTGGAAACTGTTGGCTTTCATCACCAAAGAAAATCTAATCTGCTTTAGCATAAATGCTGAATCTGGCCTATCAGATGCATAGAGCTGTATTTCCAACATCATTCCTTTTGTATGTATATACCATAATAAAGCAGGAACCAATTAGTGATGGATTGTCAAGAAGAAGCATAGGAGATTTCTATACCCCATCCCAGTTGAGAGAGACGGACTGTATGGATAGGAATTTACAAGACCTAAAATAGAACTGGAAGCAGCACAGAGTGAAGAATTTGTGAAGAATCACTCTACAAATTATTGAGTTCTTTAAGTAGTGATAAAACATTATTGTCACAGCTGGGATTTGATTCTAACTTGGATCAAACCAAGTTTCTATACTGGATGAGAGGACCTCAAATTGTTTTCTTATTGTGCAGACAATCTCTATGTTACTGAGCAAACACACAAGTATATGAAATACTGGGAAGGTTCATTTGTTTTGCTCATTTCAGCTTCTACTGGTGATATATCCTGCTTCTCCACCCAGAAAAAGATGAGTTCAACAATTCATAGAATGAATCATAGAATGGTTAGAGTTGGAAGGGACCATAAAGATCATCAAGTTCCAACCCCCCTGCCATGTGTAGGGACACCTGTCACTAGAGCAGGTTTCTTATAGCCATTGATTCATAGTTTCATTAAGCCTGTTTCCATTCCATAGGCAGCCAAAAAAATAATATAGTAAATATGGACTTTCATCCATGTGGTTATACTTAATCTGAGAAAAGCCTAAAGAATATACTGCATAAAAACACTCCTGCCTTTTAGCAGCCTGTACACATGCAATTTTTGCACTGTTCTGGTATACATAAATGCTGTCCTCTCCACACCAAATCATATGTTAATGAAAGTACACTAATTTGCTAGCAAACATCAATCAACATATATACCAGTCTTTTTGTATCTCTACTGCTTTCAAAATAGATTGCTGTCATTCCTATTTCTGCTCATATGGTGTGGTTGTCTTTTCACAATGGAAACCCAAGAATTCAGTTATCGTCAGACTTAACATATATCTTAGCAGAGAATATTTATATTGATGAAACTTGCCAAGCTCCATCAGTTTGCTTCAGTGTTTTCATCCTATTTGTATGACCCAATTTTAGCTCATTGATGATAACACATTTTGATTTCAACTCACTTTGATGTCAAGTCAGTTTGATTCAAAAATCCTGCTGAATTTAACTCATTTCATTGTTTCCTGATGTGATGTTTTTGTACATCAGCAAGCATGGAAAGTTTATCTTTACATTTTTCTGAATTAGCAGAGAATGGTCACCCATAAAATTGCTAAACATTATAAAATTTTTATCTAGCTATCCTCTGCTCGCTGATGAATACCCAGCTTCAACTCTCCCATGAGACTTCCAATCAATTTTAACTTTATTCTTAGAATCATAGAATCATGGTTAGAGTTGGAAGGGACCTTAAAGATTAAATTCCAAACCCACTGCCTTGAGCAGGGACACCTCCTACTAGAGCAGGTTGCTCAAAGCCCCATCCAGCCTGGCTTTAAACACTTCCAGGGATGGGGCAGCCACAACTCTCGGCAACCTGTGCCAGTGTCTCACCACCCTCACAGCAAAGAGTTTCTTTCTAGTATCTCATCTAAATCTCCCTTCTTCCAATTTAAAGCCATTACCCCTTGTCCTGTCACTACACTTCCTGACAAAGAGTCCCTCTCCAGCTTACCAAACATACTCTTTAGTTCTCAATTTCATTTTAATTCATTCCAACATTATCTCCTGACAAGTTGCCATATTATTTAGACACCAATTTCTTAACAAACAGAAGGAGAATATGCAAACATGATGTGCCAAGAATGTATGTTAGTGCCCTGAAAACTGCCAAGTTTCATAGATGATGATTTGCCTTGTTAATTATTTTGACAAGACTATCCATTGCAATAGCCTTATCACTATTTTTTCTCATTCCTAGATATCCTTAAAATTCACACCTAATATTTTCAGATTAATATCAAGCTCTCTTCTGTCTTCTACTGGCAGAAATATGTGAAGCCTGGGGCTCTAGGATTGGCAATGAGCTACATAGCGTTTTTGTGCTGCAGGTTTCAGATGTAACACTTGCAACTTTAAGTCTGAAAATGATCAAACAATTTCTCAGGAACATAATGTTTTGCATTAAAAATCCTGTTAGACACAGTCAATAGTTCTTCTTAATATTTTTTAATATACATACACAATATTCAAGATTCTGATTTAATAGAAAAGTTCACTCAATATGAGGAATATATAAGATTTAGAAGATAAAACAACTTTTATGAAAATTTTCGTATCTAATAGGAAAATTGATAGTGCTTATTCTTCATTTTAAATCACAATCAGTGTTTGGTTTTTTAACATCATAATTTTCTTTTCTATGCAGCTCAGAGTTTCTCCTCTGGTTTTGGGCAACATAGTCTACCTTTTGTATCAAATAAAGGCTATCCATTAGTATGGAGCCAGTTCATTTAAAAGATACTTGATTTTTAAGAGGAAGCAAAAATACAGGCCTCACAAACCATTGTCCTTACTGGACTATTCAGTAGAGCCTCTGTTCTGTATTCATAAGGCTGTTTCAAATCTGACTGCTGGGTTGAACTGAAACTGTATCTTTTACAAAGTCTGCCCTATTAAGATATTTCTTATGATAAAATTAACCCACGACCCCTTGACTAGCTCTAAAGGTATCTCAAAACATTCTGTGCCCTGTTCTTATTTTTTCTAGCTTTTGGACCTCACTGTACAGTCGCAAGTGATTTTCAATAACCTCTTTTTCCAATTTCTTTTCCTATACAGTCATGATTCAGTTACCTAGATATAGCTGTCTACTTGCCTTCGAGAAGCTTATGTATTCCCTATGGACTAGAGGACATGACACAGTGTTATTTCACAGGGCTTTGTCTACCACAGGTTCTGTGACATATCCATCAGCACCGTGTGGATGTCTTGGACATCCTCTGATACCTCAAGGAAACAATGGAGACCTTGTATACGGTGACAAATTCATACCTGAAATTCCAAATTCATGTTATTTTCTTGTCAAACAAATTATAATTTAATCATTCTTGTTGACCTTTGGTACACCAAGTCCCAGTTGTTACATTTCCTCAAGTCTCAATCTATGATGTCTGCTTTTCTAGTATAGACGTATTGTGTGTCCCTTTTAATCAGTAAAGATATTTTCTAACAGTTCAGAGTGTAGAATAACCAGCAGAGAGTAGAGTTCTTATGGGTTTAAAGCTGTTATATTTCACATGTATGTTGGAACTGTTTTCATCGCGTATTCCTTTCTTCACATTCATTTGATTCACGTAGAATCATAAAATTGCCAAGGTTGGAAGGACCTTGCAGATCATCTACTCCAACCATCAACCTAACTCTGACAAAACCCGTCACTAAACCACAGCTCTGCTTTTTGATGGTGATTTCTTCAGAGCTTTCATGTTTCATATATGAAATTTTCAATTCATATTGTGTGATTGCTACTTCAAGTAAGCACAAAGTCAGTGTTTGTAAGAAAAAAAATCACAGGAGCACCTTGTTTAATACTTTAAGTATGAAATTCTAGAATTAAACTCATCTGCATGAACATTACTATAATTTTAAGCAGACATCCAGATTATACCATCTTGTGTTTTAAATGACATACTTACAATATACTTAATGAAAATATTTTTAGGTTATTTTTATTCAATGTGTATAAAATCTTTGTGTTTATTAGGTGTTGCTACTAAAGCATTTTCTGCTAGGATTCAGCCTTAGAAGACACACAGCTTCAAAAAAGTTTTACAACCTGCTTTGTTTCAAAAGGCTCCAGAACTTCTCACTGATAGCAGTAATTAAATTCACCTTTCACTTTGGTTAATGATGAAACAGTATAATACAGCAAAGCACTGAGAAATCATTTACCCTGCAGAAGGAATATTGCTACAGATACTACAATTCTCCTCTGTCCTCCATCAATGCAGCATAATACAGTATATTCAGAATTCTACTATCCTTTAGCATAACTCCACTTAGCATACTGCACTAACAGTGGGGTAGTATTCTGCAATAAGGCTGTGCAACTGGGAAATTAGTTACAGTTATCGATTGCTAATTTGTCTGTGGTGCTGTTTCAGCTGCTAATCATTAGTTGTATGAGTGGCCAGAATATTGCTTTGTGCTGTTAACTCTGACTCTCTTATTTGACAGATTGTCTTTGATCAGTAGAATTTAAGATATGGCTGTGTATTGTCCAATTACCATCCTTGTAAAAAATACTGTTGTAGTGTTATTTGATATGTCTGTCAAGTGAATTGATTTACTTTATTGCTTTTCTACATAAGTTGCCAGCTTCACTGTGAACACGCCAAGTCAGTTCTTACAGTTCTTAGGAATGATTTTTGATAACATGATTTTGCTATTTCAAGTTTCCCTTGTTCAGTTTAGTGAGTTTCTGGAGTAGGAGCAACTGTGTTCCCATAAACCTCATCAGAAGAGGACAAAGAGACATAGTTAGGAGAAGTCCAAAGAAACCTACAAATCACAGCAGAGACTAAAATGGATTAACACCCAAGATTACTTGCTGGAATTCTTCTTTTTCTCTGGAAAAAAAAATAATAAAAATCAGAGATTATCATACAAATCTTCAATAGATGATTAAACAAAGGGAAACATCTGGTTTATGTTGGGTATATTTAGGATATAGCAACATCCAGACAAAAACAAAGCAAGCCAGGTTTTCAGAATCCTGCAGTCAAATTCTCTGAATTCTGTACAATAAAATGTTAACGATGAAACATAAATATATAAAAGCGTTATTAATTCATTTATCTAATGGTGAAAATTAGGACAGATACTTTTGCCCCTATCAGTGCGGGGCTGTTCCTTAATAGCCTTTCATAACAATTTTGCTGTAATCAGGAAAAATAATGGTTGTCACCTTGACAGAAACCATTGCCACTTAGGTTTAAGACATAAAAATCTATGGCAGAGATTTCAGACATGTAAGATTTCTTACACTTAAGGAGAAACCCCCCTTACAATATTAGCAGTAAAAGTCATTAAAGTCTTACAATTAAATCAGGCTCTTTCAGTAAGGGCAAGAGTTCACTTGCCTATTAGAAGTTAATCATGTTATTCTTGAGAACTTTTTTGACCTAAAATCTATAACCAGAATGACTGGAATTCTTTTGGTAACAACCTTCTCACTGTCAACAAGTTATGCTCCTGAAAGCAAGCAAAGGAAGTAAGATCATTCATTTAAAACACATTTTTTACGTATATGGCAAAAGAAAACCTCAAATATTGCAGTGAAACTCAAGAGACTTCCTAATTCTTCATCTCTAGGCTTGAATCATATTTTACACTTATTTCTTTGTTACAAGCCCAGCTTTCAGCATGCATCACTGCTGCAGTTGTCCGATTCAACTGGCTGTCGCAGCTTGGATGTGGAAGAGTTTCTAATTTTTCTAGCAAACAGGAACATTTCTCCTCTCTGGTTCTTCACAGAAACAGACAGATAAACACAAGCAGGAGAAATAAGTGAGGCAAGTGAGCTATTAACCTAATGGATAAAGAACGGGGAGCTCACGCTGGAGTTTAAATCTCTGGGGTATGGCTCTTCACAGCTCTAATTTACCAATTTGTTAAATTTCAAATACAGCTAAGAAACATTATAGCCAATTAGTTCCAGTAGGGCTATAAGACTGTATATTTAAATACCCTGTTTGTACTGCTTTCCTGATACACTGGAATATGTCTCTTCTCTTTCCAGCCTGTTCTACAATAGCAGCTGTTTTTTTTAAATTCTCATTTGGGACAGAAGCTAAAAGTCCTTGAAAATTAAATTAAACTCATCCAATTAGGCTAAAGAAACATCTAAACTAACTAGTAGTTAGAGAATTTTTATTTAGTTTATATCTGTCGAATTGGAAATTTAAAGGGACTTCAAACCACCAAAACTGTGAGACTGTTACCCATAAGACTGCTAATTAATATATTGTTCTGTCTCATATTTGTTATATTTTCTGCAACTTTGAAGGTGAAAAATAAGCAGTTCTGTCCATTTTGGAATTTTATAAGATGTGTCTATTTCTTTGCCCCTCTAAAATATATCTTTTAGTCTTATACCTAAGGAACTTAACATTTCAAATGAAAGCATGACAGAGACAGAAATGTTACCGAAAGTATAGCTTTCTTCTCTTACCAAGCATTAGAAAAAGGAGATGGTGAAAGTATATTAAAAGAATTAACTAAATATATTTTTTAAAAGCCTGACCCCAAAAATTACTTGCAGTCACATCCTTGAGAACATTTCCTTTTTGTTATTCCAGCCAAAAGTATTATTTTCTGATCCAAGTTGAACATTAATTGTCATCCATATTTTGAGTTTTAACTAGACCAGCATTGCTTACCATATATTATATATACTTAAACATAGATATGTATATATGTGTATTTACCAAAAATGTATGTTATATATATGTATATAAATTCATAGATAAAAACACTCCCTCCAACACGCGTACACATACACTCATATACATTATGTGCATGTATGTATGTTTTGGGCAACTAAATGAGCTATCTTTACTTGTTGGTAGGGTTAGAGAATTTAGAGGTTATAAGCAGCACCTTCAGGAATATTTAGGACACTGGCTAATCTTGAGTTGAAATCATCAAAAAAAAATACTTTCCCAAGCTCCTTGAAGTATTTTAGAGTCTCTGTTTTGCACAAGATAATTATTTTTTTAACTGATTCCCTGGGACCTTTCTTAGTATCAAAACCAAGCAGTTTCTAAAAACCCACCCCAACAATTGCATCCTGCTGGAATTCCTTCACCTGAGACTGTAGGATTTTATCAAATTCCTGTATCATCCCTTTTCACAACACAAAAAAACTAGAGGGAAGTACTTCATATGTGCTTCCTGCCACCAGGTATTCCTATATTCTCTGCTAATATCCTCAGATTTTCTTTTGTTTTTTTTAGTCCTTCGGTCCTCTAACGTGGATATTGTCAGCATGATAAATGGTTAGATTAGCAAAGTGTGCATGAATGAGCAACTGACAAAATGTTACAGTAATTAGATGCTTGGTAATATGTATGGAATTTTTCATTTGAATTTTATTGGCCTGTATTATGGACATTAAATGTGTGCTCAGAGAGGAAATAAATGCTATGAGTTCATGTGCAGGCATAATGTAAAGTAACCATTAGAAAAATCCATAGCTACAAACAAAGAATTATGGGAAACCATTAACAAAAACCAGTGTTCTGTAATCGAGTTGCAGCTCACACATAAATTGAGCTTAGTGGTGTCATACTGTCCTTAATCCCCATGACAGAAGTATTGGAAATTCTCCTTCCCAGGAGAATTTCCGTACTATGTAAACCCTTTTCTTACTGTTTTCATAGCTAGGTCACTTTTATAAAACTTCAGTCATTCCCATTACTGTGTTTTGTTTTCTATCCACTTTGTCTCAATGCTTCCTGTAGTGTCCTCATCAAAACAAAGCACCTTATTCCCACTGTTACCATAGTCATGCATGGTAGGACTCAGTAATAAATCTCTGTATCTTACATGACAGTGTTGTTAAAAGCATACCAGAATTACCTTTTCCTTTCTACATGAGCATCACCAATTTGTGATTCTTTTTAAAGTCTTTCCATGTGAATGTTAATGACTCACAAATACTTCTTATTTTACAGTTTACATGGTGTTTTCAAGATAAATGTGATCATGTGCTTTGTCTTTATTGCATTTCATAGTCTTTATTTCAGACCGGTCTTCTGGTTTATGAAGATGGGTCTGTCTTCTCAAGTGTTTGGAAAACCTCATGGGTTTGTATTACGTGTACAGCTCATACTCGTTTTCGCAATGCCATCATCTCAATCATCTCAATCTTTCATGACAATACAAAAAAAAATGCTTGATCAAGTACAGATTTGTGTGATCCATGACATTTATAATGGAATTTGACAACACAGTATTAGTAACAGGTCTTTGTGCAGGTTTGGGGTTTCTTTTTGTCTTGTTTTGGTTTAACTATGGCCAAATAAAGTATAATGTTAATTTAAAGCAAGCACAGATTTACTTTTCCTGCGCTATTGGTCTGGAGAGAATTTCTTACTGTAAGGCAAAATGCTCTACTTTGACACACCAGGAAATGTCTTAGCCATATATTAATGCTAGTGTCTCAGAATGATTCCCTTAGCAATAATGGATTATGCAGTAGTAAAAAGAAAGCATTTCCTACACACTACAAGAATTAGATATTCCATATAATGTGCTAAAAAGATTTATCTTGAATTTGTGATTCCAGAACTCATCATAATGCTACAGCTTATAAATTTGCACTGAGAAAAGAGAGCAACTGGTAATGGAATATATTCTGAGAATGATTGGTAGAAAATTAACCTTATTCTACTATTAAGTTGGTCATAATCAATAGCTTTCACAAATACCATAAAGTGTCCCTAATTCCAATCTGCGTGTCCTAAAAATTAACGTCTAGAATAAATTACTTTTTTATTATTATTATTGTGGGGCACCTTCTCCTTGGAATTACTGTTAAGGTCACATATAATAAAAATGTGTCTTTAAAGTACAAAATGAGTTTGATAAGGAATGCGGAAGGCAGAAGGTAATGGTTCCAGATAAGCCTACATTTCAAATATATTTGACATACCAGCAAATTGTCTGGATAGTTCAGAAACTGCAAGTGCTGGGGAAGTATTTCATACTGCAAATTCATGGCCTTTTTGCTTGTTGAAATATAATTAATGACAATCCTGTAGATCAGATACACATTGTTAAATTTCACAAAGAGGCTAATAGTTTCTTCATTTATGAAAATAGGTTGCTTTAAAATGCACAGCCTGAACCTCATTTTACATCCACAAGTTCTCAGGATCCATTCTCTTTCACACAACTTTAGACATTTTTTCAATGAAAGACACCAGGACCATATCAATTAGAGAGTAATTTAAATATATATGCACACAATAGAGAGACAAAAGGAGAAAAGAATCAACTGTGAACAGAACTGAGTCTTTTCATCAATACAATAAAATACATTATTTCTTACAGGATAAAGTTCACTTTACCCTGAAAGCCCAAGTAATCATTGTGCGAGAGAAAACGTGTGAATGGGATGAAAAGATAAAAAATCAGACACTCCTCAAAGTAAGCTGGGGTAGGGGGCTGCAGCAGAAATTCCCTGTGATGGCTATAGCAACTAATCCAACACAAGAATTAGGGCATCATTCGTACTATGGCATTTGGAGAGCTTGTTGCACTTTACTAGGATTTATTGCCTGCTTTTTAGGCAGGTCTACTCAGACCACCTGGGCCGCTTTTCTTTCTTAGACTTGATGCCTCATCATATATCCCTCCTGCCCTGGGCTTTCTACTACTCCTTTGTGCCACAACTACAAGCCCGTATGACAAAGGTTTTCCATTTTTGTAAGTTTTGCTTCTCTCTCTCTCCCGTTATAAAACTAGAGGGTCCGTTTAAACTGGATTTTGAGACTTCCAGTGCTATTCCCAAGCAATTGGGACCTCATTCTTTAACAAAAGTTGATTCTGATTAGAGATATCCATATATATTTTCTGTATCCTTCATATGAGAAGATGGCAAGGTAAACATGCTAATTTACAAACCAGATTTTGCCTTGGAGCTACAAAAGCTTAATTTTCTAGTGTCTCATTTTGTCATGGCCTTGTTACAGAGATGGAAATGTCACCTCCATTTATTCAGGCAAATGCAGAGTATTCATATTTTACTTATTAATTTCCATTAATTAATGCAAAAAGTGAATAATCACAGAATTTGGTCCATTAGGATAAATCAGGCCATGACAACCAAAGAAAAGGAATGTAATCACCAAACTAATATTGTACATGACAGATGTTTGTGAAGATTCCGTTTTCTGCAAAATATTGAAAGTTTGTCCACCACTCTTTCACTCCCTTTATGCTCCTTCATTTTCTATATTCTTCCTTAAGTAGGCATTCGTGAAGAAATCGATAGTCCACAGCTACAAGACATCATCTAGAAACTGCAGCTCAATACTTTCTTGCAAAGTGCTTTTGATTCTTATGGTGTTTGATACGCATCTAAGACTGAGTATGTGCAATGCTCACGATTACATTTAAAAGTAAATTACAGTTGCTTTCACGATTACATTTAAAAGTAAAGTACAGTTGCTTTCTGATAATCTCAGAGAAGACTTTTGAGCACTGTTTGGATGTAGGTTGACTGTGATCGCAACCAATAGAAAAGAGAATGGAGTTTTAAGAAGAGCAAATGGCTGTTTTCTTTCAGTGATGAGGACATTTTGATTTGGTTTTGGTTCAGAGGACTCTTTTTCCATATGTCCCAAGACACACAAGCTAAAAACCAGGCTCTTGACCTGTGTGAATTACATTATAAATTGTTATAGACAAAGACTGGCCAGGGAGGAACTGTACGTTCCATGTCTGCATGCTTCCCTGATTTGTTGTTTTGGTGTGAAGAGAGACATTACAAAGTCATATCTAAGGAAAGCTGCTATCAGGGGAGCAGGTAATTTATCTCTTGGATTGGGTGTTAAGTTTTGTCCTCAAAAGAACATAAACTGCTGTGAAATGACTTGACATGTAGTTGACAGGAGGTATGACACGCAGAAGAAGGTAAAGGCAGGAGTAAGAACACAAAGCTTAACAGAAACCAGAATATGTAGTTGCAAATCTGAGTAGACATTTATTAAATAAGCAAAGAGCATACCTTAGACTGAGCCTCTGCCATGAGACACAGAACAAACATGCCTGTTGTTTCTCACCTGAAAGCATCCTGAGAAACACGCTGATTCAATGGATAATGTTGGTGGCCCTCTACCAGTCATTATGTTGAGAAACCTTGCCACAGGAGCATTGTCTGTGACTTTGAGGCAGTGAGGCAGGACTTGAGTAATTTCTATGCCTGCCTATCTCTAAAAGCTTTCTGTAGTGGAAGGACATGAGACTATGGAGGGTACTTCCTGCAAAATCTACTCCACCTCAAAGTGCATTTGATGTGAAACTGATGGGAACAGTGATACTGCTATTTGCTATTCATGTGCATCCATATTTATTTCAGCTGTTAGCACTTTGATATTCCAGCCCATAATTCCTTATCCTTAATGTAACTCTCTCTGTCTTGCTGGGCACAAAATCTAATATTTGAGTTTGCTGATTGGTTGGTTTGCTTGTTTGTTGTTGATAGAATGGGGAGGAGGTATAGGATAATATCTTTGTACAAAATACTTCCAAACATACACAAAATAATTTAATCTCGGTGATCTGCATTAAGAAAATACTAGATACTAGAGAGAAACTCTTTGCTGTGAGGGTGGTGAGACACTGGAAGAGGTTGCCCAGAGAAGCTGAGAAGCTGTGGCTGCCCCATCTCTGGAGGTGTTCAAAGCCAGGCTGGATGGGGTTTTGAGCAACCTGGTCTGATGGGAGGTGTCCCTGCCCATGGCAGGGGGGTTGGAATTGCATGATCCTTAAGTCCCTTCCAACTGTAACCATTCTGTGATTCTGTGATTTGACAGTCTAATTTGGAGGTATAAATCCTGCTATCATGTGACTAATTTTCTTCCCCCACTGATTATATCTGACACAGCACACCTCAGAAAGCCACAGTGCATGCAAATAACATGACAGAATAACAGGACTTACAGCGTTGCACTTACGTTGATTGATCATAGTGGAATTTACTGGTAATAAATTATCAGAAAATGCATCAAAAGGCCATTGCTGTTGTATCAGAGAGAATCTAAATGATCTGAATCAGCAAACAAGATTAATTACTATTGCTTTTATTACCCAGAAAATACTTGCTTTCAGTTGGACTATATAAAAATGCGTTGGCATTTGCTTGTATTTATTTTTATTAGCTTTCATTAGGATTTTATCCTTTCCTTTAATGAAAGATCAGCACCAGATGCATACTGAAAGAAAGAAAAAAAAAAGTTAGCTATAATGCTTTCAATTTGTTTCACTAATTGTAGATAATTGCAGAATATTTTTTAGTTCTTGTGATTTGCATATTTTCTGCATTATTCAGGGGACAAACACCAGGCGTCATTGGAATAAAACAGGAGCAATGCTACTGAACGTTCCCAGCATTACATACAGCAGATCCACTGATATGTGACATAGAAATATAAATTGCCAAGAATTAGTATGTGAATGAATAATCATAACAAGCAATAACATTTGAGAATGTAATTCATGCCATTGCTGAATAATGTGTATCACACACATTAGGTTTACCATATAGTTTCGCTTAATATTATACTTCTTACTCAAGTGCCTGCCAACATATACTGTAGTTTTTAGCAGACACTCAAGAGGCACAAGAGAAGGAAGAAATAACATAAACAAAGAGTGGCATGTGCAAATTTTTAAACTATGGTAAATTTCTACGTGGATATTCATTTAATATTATCAGGAAAAGTTGGTGCAATTTCTTTATTTTCAAAATGTCAGTGCTGGAAATGCTGAATGAATAACGCCAAGACTAATTAATTAAGAATAAAGACATAAGTTAATGTGCACACATTTTTGAACTATTGTTAATATCTACATTTATATTAAGTTATAGTGTGAGGATTTATTTTAATGCCAGAGAATTCTTTTTAGAAGAGAGGATGAGAGAATATGTTCTCATTTAAAGAATGGATTCTTGGGTGTTTCTCTACAACGCAGGTGGGAGACTTCTCATTCTGCTATTTAAGGCTGAGAAGGAACTAGCAGTTTGGAAACCAAAAAAAACCCCATTTTTTTCAGCAGTCATTATAGGCCCAGTGTATAACAAGTCCTGATCTTTTCATTGAATATCGCTTGACGGATTAAAAATATTTTGCTGCTCCCAGGACAATAGTTCTAAATATGCTATGATTTTAACTACACCTTACATTCTGTTGAAAGTAATCATTGTTCCCTGGTACAGTACGCACATAATCATTTCAATGGTAAACATAAGCTTTGTTCCAAAATGGAGAATTTAAAGTAAATTTAGATATGAGGGAAAAGTTCCAGACAGTAAATCCATACAAAAGAAACTTCAGCACTGTAACTACAAAAAACCCCACGTGTTTAACTCTTCTCAAATTCCCTAGCTGGTTGTATTATCATCTTTTTAAGAAGAAATGATACTTGATAGTGGCTGGAGTGGCAGATTGTTCTATTTTGTGACAGATTTGACGCTTAAAGAAATAGTTTTTTTCTAAAGTTCCAAGAGTTCATCCCACACTAAAATCCAGCTATTTCAATAGCTGCAACAATACTTTCTTGCAGCTATTCTTGTATTGTTACATAAATTCTTAGATACAATAACAGTATAAGGACTCTCAGATTTTCACAGCAAACAACCATCTCCCGAGAACATTATTGTCTAAAAAAGCATAACATTTATTCTTACCTTTTGCTTTTAAGAGTGATAAATAGATATTCCTTACTCAAGAAAGAGAACAAATTTTTCAGACTTCATCTTTCTTCTTCTAGATCCTTTATCCTTCAACCCTTAAGTTTCAGTTGAAAAGTCCATCAATTAGACCTGAAAACACAGACATAAAGCAACATATTGCTAATGTGAAGAATTTCCAGGTCTTGGTCTTCTGATGTGGACTATCCTAGAAATACTTTTTAAAAAAAACAATTTGACAGTTTTACTAGGTATAATTATACTGTGGAATGTGAAATGGTAAAAAATATTATTTCTACTTAATTTCTAAGATTTGAGGTAGGATATAAGTCCTGGAATTGTAAAAAAAGGTATAGTTTTCTTTAGCCTTTAGGATATGTGAATACTTGATCTGAATTTCTGAATTAAAATTTTAGTTACCTACCCTTTTATCAGATCCATAATTTTCCCATTTACAGAAGATGAACACTAGTTGCTTTGGTTCCATGGTTCTATGGTTGCATGATTCTAAGATATTTTGTGGAAAGCTGATCAGTGTAAACAGCCATGTGATTTCTGAGTAAAATTCTATCTATTATCTGTGATCACGAATTCTGATACCTGACAAAGAAAGAATGTCTAATATTCGCCTGTAGTAGAAATCTGAGCAAACCATCCTTTTAGGCTTTACACTGAAAGAGGGTAGATTCAGACTAAATATATGGAAGAAATCTTTTACGATGAGGGTGGTGAAACACTGGAAGGGATTGCCCAGAGAGGTGGTAGATGCCCCATCTCTGGAAACACTCAAGGTTAGGCTCTATGGCCCTCTGAGCAACCTGATCTAGTTGAAAATGTCCCTACTCATTGCAGGGCATAAGACTAGATGACCTTTAAAGGTCCCTTCCAACTCAAGCCATACTCTGTGGAAAGCTGATCAGCTTAAATGCCATGTGATTTCTGAGTAAAATTCTATCTATTATCTGTGATCACGAATTCTGATACCTGACAAAGAAAGAATGTCTATCCATTCTTCCTCCACCATCTTTTCATTCCAGGAAACAGAGTCTCACATGCAAAACACAATTCAATTTGAGATCTGTCATAAATTTCTTTTATAGACTAAGCAACCAAATACTTCTTACTTCCTCAGAAGCTGAAATGGTTAGAAAGCGAAACACAGTTAATTTGGCATGAAATACTCCCTCAATAGTATTGGGGTTTTTGGCATACCATTCTAATTACTTAAGATCAAACATTCCCACTTTTTCTGATATTCTGGAACTTCTTTTAACAGTCTGCTCGACATCAAAATCCTGACATTAGATTCTCGTCTAAGAGAATTTTGGAATTTTGCTGTAAATTATGACACTTTATTTATATTTTATTGCTATTTTTAAGATGCTAATGCTCATTAGAAAATGTCTATTACAGTAGCATGTGTAAAGAAGGAATATGGTGGAAAAGCTACTACCTTTGAAAACACAAGAGAAGAAACTGTTCTAAGGATGTGACGTCCTTGCTTTACTTACATTCAATTTTTTTCATTCTCTTTTTGGCATGCCTTTGGGTTCCTGGGAAGCATTCAGAAGTGGCCAGAAAGTGGAGTTTAGGAATGTTTGCCTGCTAAGAATCTTCCAAATCATCTGAATCCAATGCTTCTCAGTCATAGGCCTCACAAGGGATTTTACTTTTGACTTTTGTCTGTAACATCAAATTCACAGGCCTTCACATACCATCCACCACTCCAGGATCTGTAGCAGAAAGCGGAGCACTCAAAACATCCACTACCAATAAAATATAAGTCCCTGACAGAAAAATAAGGGGAAAAATCCCTCTTTTAACTCCACATCTGGAGATCAGTTTAACTGTGAGCACAACATCATTGCAATATACTACCAGGCTATTTGGTATATTTTAGTATGACTTACACATCAGTTCCTTCCTTTCTCTACACAGTCTCTAGAAGGGGCTTATTGACACGACTTCATAGAAAGGTGAATTCTAATTTCCTCCATGCTCTTCACTCTGCCCTTGCAGACATAAAGTTTAGGTTGGGCATAAGCAGAAACCCTAATCTATGGATAATTTTTTTTTATTTTTTCTTTCAAGATTTTTAATTTTTTTTTTTTCAGTTTTTCTTCCAGGAAATCTGTGTAGGAGCTGCATGTGTCTGGGGTACTGATTGACTATTACTAACTAGTCGTGATCCATCAAACAACTTACTCACATGTGATGATACCCCAGTAGGATTAGATATCCAAATTCAGAATTTACTTCTATCCTTCATAAGGTGACCTCAGGCACACCTAAACACTGCAGTGGCCCTGGCTTCTGACACTGATGGTTCTTAGGCCCCTAAAATTCCCACCCTGTATATACTTTCTGTTGTTTAGGACCTTATTCACCATGAGGACCACCATAAGTCATAAAAAAGATGTTTTTCTGCCTGTTTTCTCTTGACAGGGTCTGATCTGACAAAAGTGCTCTGAGAATAGCTCAACATAGGACTTCTAAAAATACAGCAACTTCTTTAAACTGTCCCATTACAAATTATGAAAGGTGAAGAACAAGAGGGACTATGAAAGGAAAACAGAGTAAATATTCAAAAGCAAAGAAAAAAAAAGAGTAAAAATCAGTTGTGACCTTGAAACTCAACTGAATTGAAAACTTATATTAATCAAGAGCTTAAGTGAAAGCTTTTTTTTAATGCAGTTTAGTGGATATTCTCCTAAAATAAGAAGCACAGACTCCTTTTGGATTGATATAAAGTTGACATTGATGCAAATTATGCATAATTTATACTGTTGTCTTTTTTCCTCCATGTCGGCTTCTTATGTTTTATGAATCACACGGTGCATTTTTGTTTCCTCAGAAAACCTTAGATGCCCAAGACTCAGAGATTTCATATACGAGACCTCTGTCCCATTAGCTTTAGGTCCTATAAATAGCTGTTGGGTGTTCAAACATTCACCCAAAAGCAGCAATATGGTTGTTTCAGATTAGTATCAGCAGCTAGGTTTGTATTTTCTATATAATTTTGCATGCTTCTGCCTCTGTCTTTGATTTTCCTATGCTTACCGCAAACTTTTCACTCTGCTAATAGCAGGGAAAGGGGGAGGGCAGAGAACTATCTATTACTGCCTTGTATAATATCTCAAAATTGCATGCTGAATTACTAAGATTGGTTCAAGGACAGTTTTCAAAAACTTGAAGCTGTGTCTGAGCTGTCTGATGTGCCCTATTCATATAGCATTGATGTAACACTTCCAAGGTTACTACCGCTGCATATTTGAACAAATATCCCATTTTGTACTGACAGCTTTCTCTTCAACAGATAACAGAAGATAAGTCCTGGCCATACAGCATTGCAAGCTTAATTACTTTCTGCCTGCTCTCATCTTCCACGATCAGGACAACAAGGCTTAATTCTGATATCTGATTTGCTTTTCCATTTGGTTTATTGGTACCTAGACTTTGGCCCATGAAACAAGACCAACTTCCTACATACAGCTTCAGAGGTTATGGATGCTTTTTCTCTCTGCATTCCCATTGTAGAGTCTACTGGAAATTCTCACAGAAATCAGAATGATGGGGTTTATTCCACTCCAGAAGAGAAGGGAATTGGATTCCTTTTCTAACTTCTTGATCATCTGCACCTCATCTTCTGTAAATGATAGGACCCTCCAACCATGTGTAGCTTTGGAAGCGTTTTGTGGCAGGTCCAGATCCTGTTGGTATGCCCCAGCTTTTTCTTCCAATGGGCTACTTTCTCAGGAAAAAAAAAAAAAAGTTGTTATTCTGCATTTTTATGAAAGTGAGCTAATGAGCTAAACAGACTAAAGCAGTTCTGAGTCTGCAAAGGAGACGAGCTATAAAAACCAACAGATCTTTACAATCAAAGACTGAGGTTTCTGATGTGTCTATGCAGCTGCTAAGAGGATGATGGGGGAGACTGAATCATTACTTCATATTCAGGTTTCTCAGTTATCACTATAGATATATAGAATTCTTTTAGTTACCTAATTATTTCATTGAAGTGGCCTCCTGCAGAGAGGAAGTTTGCTACTGTGCGGGGCAATATGAGTCTTTATTTTTAATGATTAAAGATAACTTCTGGCTCTAAGTAATACTGTGTGCCATTTCTGTATGGTAAATTAGCTTCTAAAAAAGTCTTGGTCTCTGTTTTGGGGACTGAATATTAATTTCAAATCTGCTGAAACTGAGGCTTAGCTCATTTATCCGCACATTTTTGAGGTATTCTTGGGTAAACAAGTTATCTGCATGGGGTGACCAGGGAGTTTTCATACTGTCAAATGGCATTAGACATCTATATGTGACCAACTGGCTCAAGTCCTAACTGTTAAATAATATTTTAGTGTTCTTTTATCCTACATACAACTATTGTTTATGGTTTCTATTATTCCAAAGAACTAATTTGGAGTAAGTCTGTCTGTTAAGGAAGAATGTAGTTCATGAAAAACAGCTGTTATTTTCGTTCTGCTATAACATGAATAAATATTCCCTGTGTAATGTATGATATATATTTCCTTCTTACAGTATTAAATATCATTAGTTTGTGTGAATATGTGAAAACTGTTGAGCTTGCAAGTGCCATTTACTGTTTCTAACTGATAAAATAAACTGACAGTGTTTTAAATAATTATGTTATACACTTGTGGGGAGGAAAGTGTGATTAAAGACAAGATGCCACTTCTTTTCTCACTTCCTTTCTACCCAGGGATGCTTTCATTTCATTTTATTTTTTTCCATTTTTCACATCCACTTTTTCCTTGACTACAGGGAGAGGAGAGTTCTTCGCAAGGCTCTCCAGCGACCTCTGTGCAGCTGGCTCCAAGAAGGCACTGACACCAACACGGAGCACCATCTGTTGCAGAAAGTGACTTAGGACGAGCTTAAGAATATAAGAGTTTCAGAAGCATTTTGCCAGGGACCAATAATTCAAGTTATTATTAGCCAGAGTTATTGTCCGTCATTCGACAGGTTTGTGCTGAACGGACCAAAGAGAAAATTCAGCCCTTTGAGGAGCTCGGAAGCACATACAGTTTCCAGTGATTGTGTGCTTTTACCATTATTTGATCAATTGAGGTCCTGTAGAGAGTTTTCGTGTGGAATGTCAAGGACTCTCAGACAGGAAAGCTCCTGACACCCACCCCCACTTTTAGTGAACCTGCATGTGGAATTCAGCAGACTCAGAATGAAAAAAAAGCAGAGATGTCTCTGTGTAGTGTAAGCCTGAGTAAATACCACCTTTCCAAAATGATGACAAGTGCTTAACTGTAATTACATTCATTTCTAATGCATTTTTTATCTGCTGCAAACCCTGGTGCAAGGTTTTTATTATTTTTTTCTACTTTTTTGTAAATCTTGGGATGAACTTTTCTCCTTTCTACAGTGTGATAACTTCAAACTTATCCTCAGTGCCTTGCTGATATCAATTCTGACCCAATAGCATCCTGCTGAATTGCATGAGGCCCTGCAAAGTAGCTTTTATGTTTTAAGGTACAACTACCGTAATCTCTTAAGCTATCTGATAAAATTTTAATCTCTCTGCCCTTCTTTTTTAGAACTCTGCCCAGGAAAGATGCCTTGACAGCATCTTATTTTATTTACTTTTCCTGAATCCCTATCTCTGCCAAGTTTAATCGTTTATCTTCTCCCTCCAGTTTTTTTCCCCCTCCCCTTCACTTCAGTCTTTTTTTTTTTCCATTCATCTCACTGCGGCTGAAGTCCGGCTCTGCCTTATCCCAATTATTGTGCAGACTATATTCTGTTGTCTAAATCCACTCTTTGTCTCCTAAACTGCTCCTGTACTTTATCATTAGTTTCTCTCAGTGTCATCACTACTTGTGCTTTTCCTGTCTTGATTATTTGATCATTGATGACAGAAAGGAGGTGCCGCAATTTACTAAATTTACTCCGTGGGCCTTGTTGTTGCTAGGTGATACCCCCTAGCCACTGCTATAAATACTTAAAAATCTTACAATTACATTTCCTTGTTACTTTTCATTTAAATAGTGCAAGGCACCTAGACTTCGATGATTTAAAGTGCATTATAAAATTATTTGGAGAGAATTTTGATTGGCCGCTCGATTATTGCTAGGGGATGGGTTAATTTGCATGAAGCATACAGTTCTGCACTGCTGTTCAGCATTTCAGACTGCTAACCTCATCTTTTTCCAATGATTTGACGTAGGTGTTTGGGGTTTTGGTTTTTTTTTTGGTCAGAATAGAACTATTAGGGGAGAATAAGGCACAACTAAGCAAGCTACCAGGTAATCAAGAGGTAACACTCGAGATGGATTGAAATCATGAGACTGTGCTGGGGTGTGTGATTGTCCTGTGGTAATCAAGCTCCTCATCTCACCTCACTGCTTAATATTGACCCAACTAAAATTAACTTCATGATGCTGATAAACTAGTTCATGATCTTACAAATACTCCTGTGTGAAATACAGCACCTGTGTGAAATACACACACATATGTGTGTATTATGGTAGCTGTTATGAGGTTGTCTGTATAAAGTCATAGTCATTTTAGTCTCTGGATTGTTTTGTAATTAAGGAAAGTGTCCTCTGATTAAAAGATTTTTACCACAAACTGGAATGAGACAGGAAAAATTGCATGTGCTTATCTAAGGTAAATAAAAATTGAGTGAATAATTATTTTTCTATTACTTCAGTATTTGGAGATCTTGACTCTAAGCTTCAACCACTCAATATTGAAGGCTATATACATTTTATAATGTCTGTTACTTTTAGCTCATTTCATCTTCTGTAATTAACAATTCTATCTGTTTATTCCTTGTGATCAATTTAGTGAATAAAACCTAACACTACAGTAACATTCCATGGGTGTTTTTATCTTTTGTATTATCTGTTAGGCTATATTAGTTCTTCACAGAATGCCTGTTCAGCATATTCCTCCTCATTTCTGTGGTCATCAGGAGCTCCCTGGCTGTTTCTTCCCAAACTTTTTTGTTGTTTGCTCTTTGTTGATTTTTTTCTGCCACTTACCTGCTCCTCAGGCAGAAAACTTATCTTGTCTATCACATAAATATGTAATATTATGTAAATAATGCTTTTTACCACTAGAAAAAAATTATATTTTAAAGGCAGGAGACAAAAATTTGCAGAAATTTGTCCTACACTTTTTTCAGCCTGTTTTCCACTAACAAAAGTTGTGGTAATGACTAAAGTTGCCAGAACTACCTAATATAATCAATTAAGTCTTCCATTTGCTGTCCTAAGCATTCATAACTGGAGGGATATTTGTGGAACAACTGTTTCCAAAGCAGTCAGTCATAGTCTCAGACCATTACTTACAAATCCATCATGAAAAAAGGTTAATCTATTTTTGTTTTAATTGGGGAAGCTTAACTGATACTACCTTTTTTGTCTCGCAGAAATGTCATGGCCAAGACGACGAGACTCAACTGCACTCAGAAACCTCAAACTCAAAATTAGATTCAAAAATAAGCTTTGAAATATTTGAATCCAAGGCATGAAAACTGTCAGTGTCGGTTTTGTGAAGTAGTTAGTCTGAAAAGACTAATACTTCTTTTCTGATTTTTAAGACCTTCTTAAATGAAAATCTCTCAAAAGTTTCATGGCTGCTATCAGAATGTGATTTGCTTGTAGCAAAATTCACTGTCTAATTTACAGTATATATCCTATTTCATTTCCCAAGTATCTGAAAGGAGTTTGTATTTCACTTGGCTTTCAATTCTGTAATTAAGGTTGACTGGAAGAAATTAAGGTAAACAATGCAAAGGTAAGTATTACTCTGTGACGATATCAGGGACGTGTCTGATTCTTTACTCTGATGTTCAGCTCTGATTGCATAAGACATGGGTCAGGGAATAAAAAAGTATTATTTCAAATATCTTGATCCCAGTAAATAAAAAGGAAAAAACTTAGCTACGTCATCCATCTTGAATATTTTCAGTTGCCTTCCATTTCATAATATTTTGATTCAAAATGTGAATGCTTGTCAGAATGCAGTTCTCAGAATAAATTTTTAGAAAAATGAAAATAGTCCTAGATATATTTTAATCGCAATACTACAATTGTTATGGGCAGGTATTCAGGGTTATTTGCATCGCTGAAAGTAAATTCAAGTATGTTTTTCTTCTGAAAGTGAGTATGTAATTAGATTGTTTCCAGTCAGGCTTTTTGTGTGTGCTAATGCAATAAAGCTGAGTCAACTCTCTCTGGGCTCCATTATGCAAAAATAAAAACCCTATACTCTCTATTTTGACTTTTCAGTTATTTCAATTCCTCCCACTTTCCCCCCCACTTTTCTCCCACTTTTCTCAGAAACTGAGTTTCTAATTTACTTTCTTTTCTTTTCTTTTCTTTTCTTTTCTTTTCTTTTCTTTTCTTTTCTTTTCTTTTCTTTTCTTTTCTTTTCTTTTCTTTTCTTAGCATATTCTGTTACCTGAGAAATACTTTGAAAATTATTCTTCTTCTCAAAAACCCATATCTGAAGTGTCTCAAAATCATTATGCATTTGTTTATTAACTTCAACAGATCATATATTCCCAAAGTCTCTAAATAATTAAAAATAAAACATTATTATGTGTTCTTATGCTATTAATTTGAAATTTTGTTATTTTATTTGAAAAAAATACCTTTATTTTTTATTTAAGTAGCCTTTTCACTATACCCTTTTTTAAATTGCTATTGTTTTTCAGTTCACAAAGGATACAAAGTACATTTTTTTAAAAGAATTATACTTGACTTTTGGGTCAAAATAAAAATACAAGAATATAAAATAATATCTTCATATTGTGTCTGTGGACTGTTAATTGCTGTTGATCTCACTTTTAGATGTTTGTCATTGTTTTCATTGAGGAAAAGATCAAACATATTTTTCTTAGGTCTGTGCTCTCCCTTAGGTTAAATCCTTGTTTCATAACCCTGTCAGTATAGAGGAACGATAAAGCAAACACATTTTAATGCCAATTATGTTGGTACAGGAAAATAAAATAGGCTTTTAGTCTAAATGATGGGGTCCTCATGTTTGTTGCTTCACCCAGACCTCTCACTTCAAAGATATCTTTTTTTTTCCCCTCTTACTTTGTCTTCTGTTCTTGCCTACTCCACTTAAGGGCTTTTGAAATATTACTGAAACATCCAGTTTACCGAGTACATTATTAAAAATATTACATAAATAATATTATTTCCTACTTGGATCTGTCCAGAGAAAAGAGGAAATCCCTGAGCAATAAATATTGCAGATATTTAAGGGACTGTAGTCAAGATTGTGGATGAAATCAGCATGAAGCCACAGAAGGAAAGTAAAATCTGGCTAATTTTAATTGACTGCACTGGGGCAAGAAGGTAGAACATTTAAAACAGAAACAGTCTGTATATTAGTATTTTCACAATAAAAACACTGTTCTCAAACTACAATAACAACCATAAGAAAGACAATAGAGAGAGGCAGGGGGAAAGTTTGTAAAAAGAGGATAAAATTGATCAATTAAGTGTAGTTCATGGCAAGTTTTCTCTGAGGTTGATTGGCCCTGAGTTCAGACAAGTAAATGCTGAAGAAAATGTTCAAAAAACATAAACAACCTTCAGGGGCCAAACCACAAATTAATTAGGCAGACATTCCACCAAATGGGTCATTTAAGTAAGACATATAGCTTTACTCAAGATATTTCTGGATGATACGTCCTGACTAAACATGCAAATGCAGAAAAATAAAATTACAGGAAAAACCTCAGACATATACATGAAAAACATAGCAAGAAATTAAACTGGAAATAAATATGTAAATGAATGGAATTCAGACCTTCATATAGTGTAGCAATACATTGCACTAAAATATATGGGAGAAGCAGGCAAGATGAAGGAAAAAATCTCTCAAAATGAAAGGAACATGGAAAAAATATAGCATAAGAACAAAATATCTCAGTGTTTTTATTCGGGGTTTATTAAAGAGAAGGCTGAGAATTCATTTCATTATGGTGTCTAAGCATTTCCATGTGGGAAACAATAATAACTGTTAAGGGACTCAATTTAAGAGATTAATACACTCAGTATAAAAGCCAAAAACATTCAAATAGGAAACGTGGCAGAATTCTTTAACACTGTCAGTATTTTATCTCTGGAAAAATTTACTAAGAGAGGTAGTGAATTTTCTGTCACTTGAAGTTTCTGTACATTTGTATATCATGTACCCTGAAGTTCAACACAATTTATTAGTCTCAGTGCAGTGTAACTGGGTAATATTCAAGGGCTTGTCTTAATTTAAAGGTCAGATAAAATGATCCTAGTCATCATAAATACATATATATATAGTCAGGAGAGAGCTTAAAAAAAATTAACATATCATAGTAAAGAAAGAAATTAGATAAACACCAACTCCCCAGACCTTTAAATAAATAAATACACCAACAAAAGTAGTAGAAAATAAATAATGCAGATGGGACAAAGCAGAAACACAATAAAAATTATATCCATTGCCTATTCCTTGATGATTTTTGTCAGGGATTAGAATTCCACTGAACTGGATACAGCAAAAAGAAATAACACAAGGGTAGAGACTGTCCCAGATGGTTTATATTCTAAACAACTGGCAAAACACAACCACTGAACAAACAGGGTCTGCAGGGGAAGATAAGGTTACTGTCCAGGCAGGCATGTGTGAACAAATTAGATGTGACAGTGGCTCAACTGTCATACATGGTCATCAACATAATAAATGGCAGCATAGCAATTATTTATAGAAATATTTTGTTACATATTTCCCCTTATGTTTAAGACAGCCAGTTTAATTAATTGCATTTGTCTACATCCTATGGCATACAAGAAATAAATTTTCATGGTCATGTCTATTTATCTTTTTCAGACTTCAAAGAATGACCTTGATTTCCACCAGTAGACTTTCCCCTGTCATTGCTTAAATGTTTCAGGTAAAGAATTCTACTGATCACCAATGCTTCCCTAGATTTGCTGATAGTAGGTTAGCATTACATACCCTTAACTCAGTTGGTCAATTTGATAACCAGCTTCTGCTTTTATTATTCATGTTCTCACCACAGATATGATCATGTCATCTTCACAGCCATCTCTTCATTATGTCAAAATATTTCACCTCAAATAAGCAATATAATCTAATAAAAATGGGAGTTGCTTATGGTGAGATCAACTTTTCACCAAGAGACATGGCAGAAGAGCGATAAAACTTCTGACCAGCAGTGGAGCCATGGGAGGAGAGGTAACAGTTTTAAACTGAAAGTGGGGAGATTTAGATTAGATGATATCAGGAAGGAATTCTTTCCTGTGAGGGTGGTGAGACACTGGCACAGGTTGCCCAGAGAAGCTGTGTCTGCCCCATCCCTGGAGGGGTTCAAGGCCAGGCTGGATGGGGCTTGGAGCAACATGGTCTGGTGGGAGGTGTCCCTGCCCATGGCAGGGGGGTTGGAACTTGATGATCTGTAAGGCCCTTTCCAACCTGAACCCTTCTGTGATTTTATAAACTCTAAATACAACAGCTAATCTGAAAAGATGTCTAATACCTCAGGAGAATGAAGGATGAGAAGCTATAAAACTGCAACAATAAATATAATAATTACTTTAGAATTAATGTTTTTGTCTCTATATTAATTATACCATAAGCCGACAAACCTTCTGCAATTTTGTTCCAGGGTTTAGCAAAAAATATAGTTATTACCCCATAAACAGATCGTGAGCATCCTTGGCCTATTGCCAAACAAATGATATGCCTAAGGGGAAATTTCAGACAGAAAACAGAAATCTTATAATTTCAGCACTTACCTACTTCATAAACTACACGCTATTACTATTTTGATCAAAATTATTACTAATGAGCAATAATAAAACTCTGTTTAGAATTCCTGCCATCCATGGTGTGACATCAGAGTAAGACTGGAGATGGTATTTGTTCATTTGAGTAGAAAGTGTGCATGACAGTAGAAAACAGACGATCTCTTTCGTATCCTCATTTTCTTCATATTTATCGTAACACATGGGGATGGATCCACAGGCTACGTACAAAACCAGTGAAGATAGAGGTAATTCACAGGACATTAGTAAAACTATATGTAGAGCCATAGTCTTTGATAGCTCTGAAGGATGCAGTGCTGGTTTAAATACACATTTATTTTAAATAATAATAATCTAAACTTGTTGCATTTATTTCATACATTACATGTCTCTGAAAAATGGTTAGCACTTTTTGATACATAAGGCTTTAGGTTTTAATACATAACGTTTTAAGGCACCATAAAAACTATTTAGACAAGACAAAATACGTTCCTTTAACATTTACTCATATAACAAAAAAAGAAAGAAACTCTGATAATTTTTCCCAGATGAATAGTACATGCTAATCAAAAAAGTACTGCAAATTACTATTATATTCAACACTATATTTAGTAAAAAATTCATGTTATATAATTAAAATATTTATCATTTTCTTTTAGAGCCAGCGGCATTGGTATTCATATTTTCAGATTAGATTAACATGCTCTGTTTCATCACAGTGTATTTGTAGAAAACAATCACAGTTCTATTAAATTTTTATTCCTCTACATATGAGGTCACCATTGGCTTCTTTATAGTGGGAATTTAACAGTTGTTATTATTTTTATGTTAAAAGAATGTTAATTCTTTAGGGCCCATGCGATACTTAGATTCATATTTCTTTTCTACATAAAAAGCCCCCCAGATAATAACATGAAGTTATCTACGTCCTTTTGTATGAATTCTTGAATGAATCTTTGTAAGAAGGGATAGTTCTCGAGTTGCCAGACAAGATAGGTGTTATTGGGAAGCTTCTTCAATTCTGAGGTAACACTTCTTACTCTGAAAACTCCTGAAAATCTGGGGAGTTAGTTTTTCATCCACTGAAATGGTATTACATCACATTATCTCTTTAGAAACCCAGAAAAGTGTGTATAAGGTAAATCAAGCTTATTCACAGTCCTTGTGGTTCACGTGGAAAGAACATTCAACCTGGGTTTTGTTCACTTTTCCCCCCTCTCTTTGCAAGGAGGAAGAGTCAGCCTGATATAGAGGATTTACCTTTCATTCCTAACACCTGTATTTTCACATCCACTTGGAGATTAGGTAAAATATCAAAACTACAAGAAAGCATTGAAGAACTGCTGAGGAAATAGTCATAAACATTTGGAAGCCCATTGTTCCTCCCACCCTTCCTTCTCTGAAAACCTCTACAACTTACATACTAAGTCACCTGCACCACATGGAAAAATACTACAAAATCTAATAATCCACAGAAAATAAAAGACTTTTACAAAAATTACTGCAGAACAGTAAATTTAAATATGAACCTGTTAAAAAAAAAAAAAAAGGTATTTGTTACTCAGATTGAAACTATGTTACGTGTTGTTGACTATAAATTTGTTAAGTAGTGCCATTAACATCCATAGGACCACCTAAGTGGGTACGGTAAACTAGATTTGTCCCCAATTTATTTTCTTCCCTAACTTATTTTAATAACAATATCTTCTAAGACTTTGTATAAGCACTTCAAAAATTAAACAGAAACCTCAAGAGAGGTTGTGTAATTTTCAGTTCACTGAACCAGAGAATAGTCTCTCAAAGTTTTTTCAGTGTTGTCATTATTTCCACCTACAAAAAGAAAATGTGACGACTCAAAAGTCGGAAAGAAGAATAAACAAGCAAATACCTTCAGAAAGTGTCGATTCAACATTTTTCTGTGTTCTAGAAAGTTTTACCTACTGGAATTTTAATTTCAGTATCTGAAATTTACTGAGTGGTTTTCAATGTATTTCATCACCTTGATATAATAATGAACAGACAATCTGATTATCAGTCCTAAACTTTTCTATTCAAGAACCAATCAGAATAAACAATTTGCTGAACACCATAAATTTAAATCAAGCCCAAACTGCAGTTTCCAAACCACACATAAATTAATGATGTAGCTTTGATGACTACTTGTGTGTATGCTTTCAAATAGGAAAAGAAACAGACATTTTTTCCTTAGTGAATAAGGTACTTTGAAATCTATGTTTAACTGACCTGAAGGATGCACACATCCTGAAGGATGGTTTCAGGAAAATTACATTAAAAAGGAGTTTATGCTTCAAGAAAATTATACTTTGACCACAAATTACTGACTGGCTGCAGTTATATTTGACTAAATCAAATTTGAAGAACCTTATTCTCCGGAAACAAGGAACCCTTGACAATGTTATTTATGCAAGAAAAATAAAGGTTAACCCTTTGAATTAGGTATCCCATGAAAGTTTGAAAATATGCTGCTTTTTATATTTGTTGTGCATATTGAGAAAGAGCATGTTTTCATGAGCTAATTCAAAGTAACTAGTCAGGACTCTACCCAGTGATGCCATACGTACCTGCAAATATACATATATGTGTGTGTGTCTGCATACTGCATAATAAATGTGGTTCACACCTTATGTGGAAATTTGTGAAGTGCTTTAAAGATGTTAGGCTCACTCACGTTAGCAAATTCAGTGACAATTCATTACATTAACAAACGCTGCAAAGAATTCATTTAAGAAGATTTGTGACAGTTCTCATTTTATCATTAAGGAACAGTTTCCTAGAAGTTTGCTTCCTTCTATTAGAAATTGTTATTAATAATTGTGGTATCTCTGAAATGCTTAACGAACTAACATTTTTATAAGGCACACAGGATTTTATTCCTAGATAATTCTTTGATCCATGATAATAGTTACTAGACAACCAAACTAAAATCTCTGAGATATTAAAAGATCCATAAAATAAGGGAAATTTTCAACTTGATAAACTTGGCCTAGTCCAGCAGGGAGCCACCAAGCCACAGAGGATTTGGACCACTTGTCCCATGAGAAGAGGCAGAGGGAGACAGGTTTGTTCAGCCTAGAGAAGAAACAACTTTTGGGAACTTATGAGCAGCTCCCCAGCACCTACGGAGAGATCGTTGCAAAAACAAAGACAAGCTTTTCAATGGTGCATGACAAGAGGATAAGAAGCAACAGAAGAGTGGTTAAGACAGGATATAAGAAAAAAAAAATGCTGTGGGGATATTTAATATTGGAGCTGATTTCCAGCCAATGCTGGCATCTCTTCAAGGCATGGACAAAGCTGTGGGAAACCTCAGCTGGACTTATTTGATGCTGCTTTGAGCAGAGGATTGGATTAGGGACCTCTCAAGGCACCTTTTGCAATCATGTGTACTGCAACTTTTCTTCTCCGCAACTTGATGCCCCTGTGAGTGCAATTCAAACTGTAATCTATTTTTTTTTTATCAAATTCATAAAGTATATACGTGGTAGATAATTCTCTTCTCTTTTAGATAATTCTTTTAAGCAAATGTAATGTCTTCCCATTCTCTCATTGCATGTAGGTATTTTAGACCACCTTTCTCCTGATGTGTTAACTTATATTACTGAGCTTTAATTTAATTTTATTGTGTCATATTAATATTTAAAATATTTATGCACTCCTTTTCATTATTTTACCTGCTACTGTACAAAAGATGTCTAAATGGAATTTCTCTTGTATAAGGAGCTGAGGTAAGAATTTTCCAACATAGCTTACCAGTGAAGGTACATTTTAATCTCTTTTGGGAGCTCTGACATGCAAATGTATTCATACTGAAGAAAGGAGTAAATAGTGAAATGGGAAATTTTGCGAGTCAAAACAATTGAGGTGTTTGGTTTTTTTATATATACATTGGCTGCAAATAATTGTACAAAGCAGTTTTATAAGAATGGTTGTTTGATTAAGCAGAAAGTGAAGATTTTCAATAGATTTAAAACAATGCCCATAGTCAAAAATAACTGCTACATCAACCCTGTGAGGTAAATTATCTGATTCAACTCCCTAAAGACAACTCACTTTATTATGAACTGCTATATAAAAATATCAGATTCATGTCAATAACAATGAAAGGAGAGAAAGAATGCAAAGTATTGTTAGCAAAAGAATTTAGAACACACAAACACACACCCCAATATTTAATTACACTGTTGTATAAACCCATGGTACATCCACATCTTGAGGGCTTCCTGCTGTTCTAATCATTCCAGCTCAGAAAGACACAGCCTGAGAAAGTACAAATAAAGACAACCAGGATGATCAAAGACATCGAAACAGTGTTCACAGGTAGAAAGACTTAATAAACTAGGACTCTTCAGCCTGCAAAACAGATAGTAGGGGATAGATGTGGTGGAGTAGCACAGCACTGTGAAGGGTATGAAGAAATTGATTAGGGAACAATTATTCAGTCTGATTCTTTTGGAGTCTGGGAAATAGGAACATCTACTGAAACTGTCAGGCAAAAGGAAGTCCATTTCTACACAGAGTAAAATTAAATTGTGGATCTCATCACTATCAAGTGCTGTGAAGACCGAAAGTGTAAGTAGGTTCAATATGTGATTAAGTAATTTAGTGAAAAGTCTATCAAGCTCTATCAAATACAAGGAGACAGATGCAACCTCTGAGTGAGGAAAAGCAGCTAAAACAAATTACCTTGGTTTTACATTTGTTCTCAAAACACCTCCTTTTTGCTGTTGTGTTCCATATCGCCTTAGATACCCCTTCAGTGCCTTCGCTTTGTCTAGCTGTGTTTCTTTTCAAATACAACACTCAATAATACCAATCCAGCACTGCCAATCTCAGTATTATTACTCATGTTGTATGGGCTTTAAATCAGTTCAACTATTTGAAGCAGTTTAAATAACTTGAATATTGATTTTGGATGTTGATTATTGGTTTTTGATTGCATTCAGACTTTCCTCAATTCAGTACTCAAGGTTTGAAATTTTACAAAAATCGTGAAGGCAAAACATAACCTGAATGGCAAATCCAATAATACAAAAACTAGGCAACTACTTAATGAAACAAGCAGGAAGCTGATTTAAACCAGGTATGAGTAAGTGCTTCTTTCTTTCTGGAAATTTCTGCCACAGAAAGTTTTGAAAACAAACAGCACCTGCAAGTTCTGAAAGGCATTAGACAAAGTGGTGGACAAGACCATCATAAGTGGCTACTGGTTTTGAACGTAGTCTGTAATGTCCCTCCTAAACAATACCCCACAGTCACTGAGGGAATCCAAGGGAAATAAGAAGCCAATTGCTCTGCTGGAAACAGAAGACTAAGCTGAATGTACCAATGATTTACTCCGCAGGACATTTCTTACATTGTTACACCAAGTCGGACAGTTCATACCGCAATGCCATATTACAACTTTTTGATATTGAACAGCGTTTTTCAATAAATGGCTGGTATAAAACTTTCCAGAGTTAGGGAAACCCCAGAAACCAGTTAAGTTCTCCCCAAACTGAGTAGAATTTTGGCCTGTAGTCCATGTGGTTTTTCATCAGTCCAGAAAACAGCATCTAAAATATTCTGCTATCATTTTTATTCTGCAGGATGGTTATAACAATATAATTACCATTAAGGAAGTTTATTGCAATGTGTGATTTTGTGTTATTTGAAGGAAGGTTCTATTTCATTTGCTCTTTTCCTTCTTTTCACCTCTCCGTTTCCTGCATGACCGATTTTGCATTAGAGGAGTACATTCAAACACGGAAGTAATAACCATAGTAACAATACATTACTTGATACATCCCAAAATGTATCCCACATCCCAATTTCATGTGTCTGTCCAAGTGCTCGTAGTAGAGTTTAGGGGAATTTTGGTACGTCAAATAATATAAACACAGGGCTAGAAAAGCAGCAAGAGAAATTCTACTTCACCTCTTGTCACCAACAATAACTAAATCATTTCTGGGAGGTGTTTGTCTAACTTGTTGTGAAAGATTTCCATCGATAAATATTGAACATTTCCTTAGAAAATCATTATTATTAATTTCTTGTTAGTAGGTAGGAAAAATGAAACAAGTACGGCATTCAGGTAGATCCTATCCGAAATAAAGGTCACCCCATGACAAGAGAGCTACTAGCAAAGCTGTTACAGATATTGTACGAGGCTACTTGGATGGGAAAAACTTTCCGTGGATGAGAATGAAAGGGACTGAAGTTGAAAATGGATAAATTTGCTTCCTACCGATGCACTGGTGGAACATCAGGAAGACAGAAAAGATATTTGAGAAGTAAAATACAATACAGATAAAAATAGAGGTTGAAACAGGCTGTATTTCAATATTGGCTGAAATAGAAAATTTCTAAACATGGAATATGTGAAGAGTCTGGACACTATTAGGCAGAAATCAGTGTTTCCAGTTTTAAGAAAAGGTAAGGATTTCATCTAGCTTTTTATCTTCCTGTTGGATAATATTTATCAGAAACTTTTTTCAGGTACCAGAACAGCAGAAGGTGTCAAAACTTTGCATTTACCCAGTCTAAATGTTTTCCTTAATGATTCATGGCTAACTCTCAGGAGTAAAATTAAGGTGTTTTTCTGCTGATGCCTTGTCATGGATTTACATACATTAACACCTTGTTGAAATGATCATGTAAAGGTCTGTCACACTGAACAATAAACCTTGACAAGTGTTTGATACCAGACTTAACCTGCAGTCATGTTTAATGGAATAAGGTTGGCAGTGGTGTCTCTGGGCATTTATGACAACAGGAAGGTCCATGGGGTTATAACGCTACATTGCAATACATACGTATAAACAACAGCCAGCAGCTAAGAACAGGTATTTGAAAAACAAAAACAAAACCAAAAAAACCAAACAAACAAAAAAAAAAAAAGACCAAAACAAACCAACAAACAATAAACCAGCACAGGATAATTCAGTTTGCTGGGGACCTCAGGAGATCTCTAGTCCAACCCCTGCTCAGAGCAGGACCAGTTCCGAGGTCAGACAAGTTATTCAGAGCTTGATCCAGTTGGGTCCTGAGAACCCCCAGACTTCACAGCCTCTTCCACTGCTGAAATTTTTCCCTGGGGAAAAAATGGATCCCCTTGCATCCAATCTGAACCTCTTTTTTGGTATTTCTCTTTCAACTTCATATCTCATCTTGTTACCTGATGACTTGTGTTAATATAAACTGCAGTGAGCATGCAAACAATGGAAAAGCAGCTAATAGCTTATTTGAATTTCTAAAAGTATTAATCAAGGTTCCTTGTCAAATACTGCTAGAGAGACTGAGATGGTATGAGACACAGCATTAATACTTGCCTACATTGTTGATACAGGGTATAAACTGTGTGTGATACAAAAAGAGACAATTTTATGAAAACCAATCAAGGGGTTTTTATTGTGTCTAAACCACAGATTATTGAATTCTCATGGAGGCAATATGTCATTGTGGTTTTATTTTGGTTTTATACTCTTCCCTAAGTTTCCATTATTGGTGACTGTTGGAGACACAATATTGACTTGGGGTACAGCAAAACAGTCATATAACTATGAAACCATGAAATTCTGCATTTCACTACTGGCTACTGATCTTCTGATCATTCTCAATTAATTCCTGGGCTCATTTTCAGAACAAACAAGTTGATTGATATTCTTTCTGAAAGAGGAATAGTAGGTGTGGATTTTGGAGTAACTAAGCCTGGAATTGCCTCTAACAAGTAGGATCACACCCTTTTTTCCTTCTTGCCTTCCCAAGAACTTCTACTCCCCTTGCAGCTCAGTCTCCACTCTCAAACAATCCACATCCTCAGATGCCACAACCTATATAAGGAAGCCCATATTTATAGCATCACACTATAAAATAGCTAATTACATTCACTATGCATACTATTTCATTATAATTGTATAAGAATAATTACTTTATGCTCAATATTAAAACCACAGATCCAACACATGTAATCCAGAGAACACCTGATCCAGTGCTAGACCATATGGATGCACTATGCTCTTCCTGATGCAACTATCCCCGAGCTGCATCACTGGGATCACTTTCAGTCAGGCACATTTAACAGTCCAAACATAATCATATAGTTGTTTAGGCTGGCCCATGAGTGTAATTTTGATCCCCTTTGCATGAGTTTAATCTGGAATTACAAAATGCACAATGTATGCACAAGCTGGATGTCATCTGGCATCACCTACATGTGCCTGTTTGCTTGGTTTTTTCTTAATACTTCGGGTAATACCACATTAATCTCTACATCAGGCTTCTTTCCAAGTTCCAGGGTGTTTTGTGCATGCATAAAGCATAGAACTGCTATTTATGACGACCATAAAAGAGAAGCAAAAGAATGGATATGCCAAACATCAGACAAAACAAGGAATTTTGTCAGCTATGGAAGGATTTTTTGTTTGCCTTCACCAAAAGCTTCTTCTACATTTGTAAGAGCCACTTGCCACTTGACTGTTACGGAAGAATCTTCAGGAATGCTTAACAAAAGTGTCTTTAAGCACTCAACCTGGAAATGAATGTTAATTAAAAGCACTTAAAAATTGCTTTGTACAACAAAAGCATTTCCTTTGCCATGTTACAGTCCCTGATACTGAAAAACACACAGAGAAATGACACAGACACTTCAATTAGCTCTGAAAGCTTTCCTAAATTGTTAGAATAAGGGTATCGGTTTACAGATTTGCACCACATATTTGAATGTCAGGAGCATAACTTTGAACTCAAACAAATGACAAGCAATTTTCTGCTAATGTGTAAACTATGCAAGCGACACAGGGCTTAAATACTTAGGATTTTTTTTCCTTTTTTCTTTTTTTTTTTTTTCCTTACCAAGCACTTTTTATTGCCACTTTCAACGTTATCTGAGCTTAGAAAGTTGCGTGCAGTGTGTTGTTGTGGACATAAAAGAAATGGCTGCTCCAATCTTATTTATATGTGCAAATTTTATGTATATTTATATACATAACATGGAGGATCTCAATCAGTACAAATTCAGAATTAATTTAATTTTATTTCTCTGTCAAATTACTGATATAAGAAACCATGACACAACCTAGCTAAATTAAAATGTCTTCTCTGCCTTTTACCATAGTAAAAGCAGCTTTTTTTTCTTTTTTTTTTGCTTTTTTTCTGTCTTGTTTTTTTTTTTCAGTGGGGAGGAGAGGAGGAAGGAAGAAGGGGCATCACATCTAAGTTTTCTAGTTGGTGTTAATAGATTCAAGGTTCATTTTCGACTCTGCAGACAAGCCCCGCAACCTGAAGTGTCTCTGGAAAATTATCATTCCCGTCTGTACTGTCAGGCTGATGCACATCGAACGAGTAAACTTTGTCACTTAGAGAGAGAGAGTTGTGAGAACGAATGCTTCTCAGTCAGTGAAATGGACTCATTTTTGAGAGAATAAGCTTTGTCACACATAGGTTGAGCGTCCAAGGGGTTAACAGTTTCCTGGCATGGTCAAAAACGGTCTTTGAGGCAGCCTTGAGTAGGCTGGGGGTGGTATAAACTCGATTGCTTCTTGTTCCAATAAGCTGAACCCAACAAATTAGAGAACTTCTCCCAAGAGAAGTTGGTGCATGTTGGGTGTCGTGGTTTCAGCCAAAATTAACAGTACCTGACTGACAGATGGCTTTTCCTCCCCACAAAACAGAAAGGAGAGGAAGAGGACAAAGAAGATTTACAAGTTTAGAATGAAATAAACTACTTTAATGAAGTATTAATACTAAAATTAAAATAAAAAGAAAATAGTGAAATAGATACAGTATATTCAAAACTGTAACAAGCTCCCAGGATGACGATCACATCACCAGCAGGCATCAGGAAAAGTCCCAGACTGGACTTGGTGATTGACAGGAGCTGGATTGCAGCTCTGGAGTCAGGAATGCTCAGATCGGGGTCAAAGGCAGACACACAGACAGGGTCCTCCTCAGACATCAGCCATTGAAGAAAGATAGTTGACCCTTTGATCCCTCAGCTTTTATACTGAGCATGATGCATATGGGATGGAATACCCCAGTTGGTCAGTTTGGGGTCAACTGTCCTGTCCGCTCCTCCCTACAGATGTGACCCCTTAACGTTTTTCCACTTCTGACCCTCCAACAGGGCAAATAATGCAACTTCATGCCCTTGGTTATTCTAGCAATAAGTATAAGCAAGGGCCTCTCTGCACCATCCCTTGGTGTGATCAGGTCTTAGCTCTCTGAGAGTGGACAGTGTCTGAATAAGATGCTGTTACTTTCATAGTTGAGATAGTTAGAAGAAGCCCAGCTAATATAGTAAAATTGTAAAATAGAAAATCGATTCTTTTTTACCTCAAACCATGACATAAATGAAAAAGTCTGAGAACCACAGAGCAGTCACCTCCCAGAAACACTGTTTCCCTGTTTTCCTGCCTTAAGCAGGACCTCTTCTGGCAACATCAAACCTTCACTCTATGCTGGCATGTTATATGAATCTGCTCTGATGCAACAAAGTTACCTCGAAAGAAAATGTGTCTCCCAAAGTAATCCTCTTGTTTGAAGGCTAAATGAGGTTTACACCACCCCTCTCACATGAATGTGAATACAGAGCCTAGCTATACATGTCACCAGCATCCTGATGGTCTTCCTTAGAGCTCACCAGTATGCCCAGGGATTATGTTCACTGCGTCTCCCACTTTTTTATATGCCGCCCTGTCTTCCTTTTGGAATAGCTATATTGTACACAAAAAAAAAGCCAGTAAGACAGAGCTTATTTTTCCTTTTCGTCTTGTGGCCATGGTGAAAATCCAGAAACAAATACATGAAGCATTTTGAATATATGACCCACCTAGGCAAGTCCTCTTCAAAGTTAAAACCTTATGTAAATATAGACACATCTTTTATTTTATTGGTTTTTTTCCTCTGGATAAACCATTTCCTGATTTGACCAGGAAATCTGGAAAGCAGAAGTGGAAAAACATATCTGTACAAAGCAACCTAAATCTGTCAAGCATTGGCAGAATGGCATCTCAGAAAGAAATTGAGAGCAAGACCTCACTGCAGAAGAGAATTGTTCTTTGGGGGGTTCCACAGAAAACATTAGAAATCCTGTTATACGAGAATACGTCCACGAGGATACAGTCTTCTGGTATTTGTTAAGGGACATGAGGAACAGACACCACTTCCTGCAGCTCCACCCGAGGACCCTTCTGCCCAGACACTGGAGCCCATTCCAGTGACACTCACCAGCTGGTCCAGTTTGGCGCTCAGTAGCCAACAAGCTCATGCACTTGTGTGCTCACCCTACAGGCACTCATACCCATGACTCCCCCAAATACCAGCCTGAGCTCTCTCCTTGACTGTTACCCCCACCTGGACCCTGAGCCTTCTGGTTACCAACTGCTCCAACTTGAGATTTGCTAATGGATGGTGATGCAGACACCTCCAGTTTAGTGGAGATACACTTGCTCCCCCTCAAGCAACCAGCACCAAGCAGCAGATGGTTGTGGGGTTTGTTTGTTTTGTTGGGGGTTTTTTGGGGGTTGGGGGTGGGGGTGGGGTACACCATTCCTGCCCCAGGAGCTGTAAAAAGAATTAGGCATTTCTAATGTGTGTCTTACCTGATTTCAGAAAATCACTCCCTAAAAACACCTAAAATCCCTTCCTTGAATACAAAGCTGTCTGAGTATAGTCAGATGAATCTTCAGGGCATGGCTGGAATTCATGGGGACTAGATAGATTAGCAAACTGAAATGTGTTAAAATAAGATGTGTTTTAACACAAATAAGACAAAGTTCTTCATAAAGGATGATGGAATGGAACCCATAATCACAAAGTGGAAGTCTGGAGTATAAAGAATATTAATATAAAGAAATACTCCTAATCTCTCATACAAATGTGATGGCAAAAGAACTAATGAAGACCATGAATGTGAAAAATGAAACAGTCCTTATTAAAAAAGTCTATCTCTTCAATATCTATTAGAGAAACTGATTTTGGATTAATCCACTCCTTTTTGCTGTGCACATATTTTAAAGGATATGGACGGGGGGTGGAGAAAATTAGGCAGAGGATTGTTACAAAACCTAATAGAGAGATGGAAAGAAAGAAAGAATCAATCAAAAGGAAATTGAGAGCTCATTTGATAGAAATACTTTCATGAGAAAAAAAATATATCAACTTGTTAATCTCTCCATTAAGAAAAGCCTATCAATAACCTATGGCTGTAAACTGAAGTCTGATTAATTGCAACTGCAAACAAGGCTTCTATCTTTAAGAGACAGTGATTTAAGGCATCTTTAAGTGATTCACCATTGGAGCAGAATATCAAGAGTAGGTATGGATGTACACGGGTTTTAAATTGCAAAAGGACACCTGGAAAGCATGTTTCGGAGTAGTACAAGTCACCGGCCTTACTATGGAACAACTGAGCAGACCAATAACCTGGGGTGTACAGTTGGGTGAGGCTAGACTCTTCTGGCCTCAAGCTCTATGAATCCATGAAAAATCACACCAAGGGTAAAAGCTTACTTCAGAGGTGTCTGGCTAATCACTTAGAGAGAAACAAAAAGCTCTGACACCAACAAGTAACTCGAAGTTGGTGATAAAAATTCAGTATAAAAGCAAAAATGTCCTTAGGACATTGGCTATGGCTTTCTGGTCATAAAGGAGGGACTTGCTATAACAGCAAGCCCTTTTTAACACTCTAATATGACTTAAAATATTCCAAGGTTTAAAAGGGCAATATACTTTGTTAATGGTCATCTAGATAAAGGTGGCAAAATTGTATAAGCTCTTTAAGTGTGATGTAAAAATAGGGAGTTTTGTTTCCTAAAGCTTATGTTACCAGAAAATCTGTGCTACAGACAACATTCAATCACTAAGTAGGCTTTCTTTTCCTGGTACATGAAGACACCAAATAACTATAAACATTGAAGGTTAGCATAAGAAAAGAAACAAAAATCTGAAAATTACAGATTTAATTTCATATGCATGTTTCCCAGAGTACTCCTCATTTCAGATACCACAGATTTTTGTCCAGCTAAATGGAAATTCATGCTTTTTAGGTAATTCAAAGCTAACACAGTCCACAATGTCCTATGCAAAGCCCCTTATTTACTAAATTGACTTTCGGTCCAGAAGTAACCAGAAGTCCAAAATATTGTATTTTTTTCTCCAGACTGTTGTGTAAGGAAAAGTGAAGGTGATAGAAGGTGATTAGACTCCTGAGTGAGCAGTCTAAAATTATATCTTAACCTAGATATAACTCCAGGAGCTGTTGGAGAAATATGACAAACTCCAAATCCTCATTGAGCAGACTCTCTTTCAGAGTTCATACTGACTTCCAGGAAACCTTAAAAAAACACCCAATGAAGATTTGTCATTCATCCAGCCTAATCTATTTTTCCGTTTAATATTCTCTTTCTAACTTATAGTTAAAAATGTGGAAACCACAAAAGCAAGTAGTTTGCTTCTTCTTCAAACAGTTTTGAAGTTTCCTCCCCTCCTAGTTAGCAACTGATTATCAGAGATCCTCAAAATAGCAGATGCAAGAAACAGTGAATAGTTTCAGTTGATCTCTTTTTTTATTTTATTTTTTTGACTGCCTTATTACCCTACTGGGCCGATTGGCCCAGCAGGTGTTGCTACATGTCGCTCCTGAGGAGACCTCCTGCTGGCAAATTGGTTTGAAATCAAGAATTGTATTTATAATCTTGACATAATACCTATGAGAAACATGCTAGTGAAGGCTGGATGAAAGGCAGATCATCTTTTCTTCCAAAGCTTAGGCATAAGAGTTTTCAAACTATGTCCCCTCTTATTTTTAGCAAAGAACTTTTGATATACTGTACACCAGCCAGAAAAGTTAGGCCTTGAATACTCTTTTAACTACTGAATTTATACATACATTTGATAAATCTGAGAGTCAGTTTCATATTTGTAAGTCTTGGGTAAACTCTGTGGTCTCTATTATGTGCAGGAACAGAGCAGAAAAGGATCAAAATACTTGTAAGTCTATGGATTTTGAAATTAAATTGTTTCTTGTAACTTGTTACTGCTTATATAAATATTACACCTATAACTAAGCTTCATATCTCTGTAGTTCTCTGTGTCTTTAAACACGCCCTTCTCTAGCCCGTCCCTGTCATTGTCATGTACTTAGAAAAAATTGCTGCTGAAATAAGTGAGAAATACACCTTGCTTGTGGCAGTGTAGTCAGTTTGGGTAGTTAATGCCAAATATATGTGAAGATTTGGGGGAAAAAATAAAATGAGTTTACCCTAGAGCAGTAATTTTGGTTCACTTCGGTTCACAGCTCCTGTTTAAAGCGCCTTCAGTCTCTTAGAACAGGCAATGCCTGTAAACCCCAGACAAGGGACTTATAAGGGGAAGGAAAAACCATGTAGTTTCCCTTGTTCTCTAGTCATATTCACTTGGTCATAGCAATCTTTCTGGTAGGAATCCTTAGGTAGGTCTAACTACCTTAAGCTACTTATAGGATATAGGACGGGATTCCTTTGAGTAAGCATGCATTTTTGCATGCTTGGAGAATTTCATTTAGTATAAGAATTCCGCCTTTAAGGGACGATTTCCAGTTTATGCAGATTATGTTAGCCTGGGCCAGTGTAAAGCAGTAACCAGAGTCCTTGATATGTCTTTTCTTTTCTGTTGCACTCTGTGGAAACGGAATGCTGCAAGTAAAATCTCTTGAGGAGTGACAAATAGAGGCACTTACCCTTTAGTCTGACACAATTTGATTCAAATAACTTTCTGACCTTATATGGACAGATAGTCCAAAGTGAAATTTTCAAATTTTCTTATCAAAAAATTGAAAGATAAACAAAATTTCAAAGGCAAGATGGCACTTTCTTCCTCTGCTGGCTTCAGCAACAGAGTTTCTTAGTAGTTTTTGAAACAAGATTACCTATGTATGTACCTATCGTTCTTCTATCCTTTTCAACTGGAGCCATCATCAAAACAGTTTACTTGGACTCACAATAACTCTTTTGACTGAAATGATGCATAAATGTTTTCATGGAAGAACTGTCAGTCTCATAGGTATTGATGGATATAGTAAGCCTTCCTTTAGATTGAAAGCAAATGAGATGACAACCTTGTCGTGAAGGATTAAAAAACACAAAGAAACAAGCACTGGGAAAAAAACCCCAACAGATTAATTCCTCTGATATGCTGGTTACATCATGATGGGGTCTGAAGAAAATAATCGTGATCACATTTTCAAGTGAGATTAATACACATGCAGCATACACTGATAGTGAACTACGCTGAGAATGTCGAAGTAAATAAGTAATGCAAGAAAGAAGAGAAAATTTTGATTAATTTTCTTTTTGGTTCCTTCAAATCTGGCATAGAGACAGTTGTCTAGGTCTCTAAAAGATGAACAATCCTGCAGAAGTATAAGTTTGCAATATGAAAAGTCAGTCCTATTGATTATCTAGGTAGTATATTTTTCATGCCTCATTTAATACGCTGCTCTTAAATAGTTCTCAAACTGTCAGACAAGTTAAAGTGCTCAGCAGCATCCGCTGCAAAATGCTGAAATTGCATGCATGGATTGGCATGGCTCCACAACCTCAAGTAGATCTATTTCAGTTCTTATCAGCTTTCCAGACCCTGCATTTATGTAATTGAAATACTAAAACTAGAAGATCAATGTGTTTTAAAATCTTCCGAGATACACTGCTGAAAACGAAATCCAAAAATGAGGTCAGATCTGGTTATACATTCAGGCACTCCTGACTATGACTGGTTAGAACTAGAGTGTCTCCACAGATTTGTGAATGAGAGTTGCTTAGAAGAGAGAAACCTGTGGAAAGGAAACTAGACTCGAGAGGAGATGAAGTGATGCCTATAGGACTGACACATCGATGCAATAATTGCAGAGCTCTTCAGGAAGGAAAGGTTAGGCCCCTGACTGCTCCAAAATCACCCTCCTCTGTCTCATTTGGGCCCCCCAAACACACACCCTCTTCCCTTTGTGCCCACAGCTGCATTTGAGCTCAGGTCCTGCCCCACGGCCCTTCTTGATGTCCACGGTAGACATGCTGTGTCTGACCAAGAGCATCTTGACCTTGTCTTGATGATTTGGCTTTCTGATTCAGCACTACTGGCTCATCTGGTGATCAAGGAGGCTTTTGGCTGGCACAGGTTACAGCCACCAGACCTGCTTGGCTCTTCATGACTGGGACTTAACTGATGATTGGGACTTAACTGTCCCAACAGTTGAGGACCCAACTGTCATGGCTGGGACAGCAAGACAGCCCTTGCCTTGCTGTCTCCCTTGGCTCCCCATTTTTCCTTCCCTTGGGAAGACTCTGCTTGCTCCCTGAAATAAATGCCATTACATCTTGTTCTGAAAGACAAAGTATGCTTTATCCAGATTATGGCTGTATTTTACTGATATGATGGCCAGAGTGTTTTGAGTAAAACAGATCTAAACCTTAGCTTTCAGAGGAATAGACACAATTCCCTTTTTTTGGTACAGAGTTATGAGGTGTATCCATCCCACAAGCCTGAAGATAACCAAAATAGGACTGCATTCTGCCAGAGGCAAAAGGGGTTCAGCCATGAGGGAAAAAAAAAAAAAAAAGTCTGTGAAGTAGCTTCTGCAGTCTTTGGGAGGTTATGCTCATGGCTGGGTTCCAGATAGAGAACGTGTTATATACACCTACAGAGCACTCATATACCTGTAGAGTATGCATTCATGCTGCGGGCAGGCGGGCAGTCCTGAGGTTTTGCTGGGTTAAGTTTTCAAGCAGCCTGGCGGAGAGTGCCTGGAGAGGGCTTTGCTTGAGGCAACTCTAAAGAAACAACTCTTTGCATGCCATAGTCCAGAGATCCTATTCTCTTCTCCTAATGAGAACCAGGGTGCTACATTTTTTTTATTATTATTGTTATTATTTTTTATCAGACTCAGTGATAACAGAGTGTAAGGACGTGTCCAGTGTTACATAGTCATCAGCTTACTCGTTCACTGACAGCCAGGAGGGAAAGATAAATTAAGTGGGGAAAACACTGAGGTACAATTAGGTGGCTGAAATTCCAGTTTTTCAAAGTGTTTATGCACCGTTCGTCTCCATCTCCAATTAAAGTTGGGGCATTTTTGAACTCTGGAATCAGAATATATGAATAAAACAAGTGGGTTTTTTCAAAGCAAGTTTATTTTTCTCCTTTCTTTCCAAAGCCTTCTTAATAGCAGTTCAATAAGACTATTTAAGATTGTGAAACGAACCTCCAAACAATTTAATTTGAGACTTTACATAGTCCAATGAGCTGGCAAAAGCATTGCATTTCATGAGTACTGAATTTTTTCATTCATTGTTGGTTTAAAGACTACTATTCACAAATTATTTTCTTTTTTCTTTCGTAAGTAACAGACTGAAAGGAGCGATAAGTTAATTTTTAACAGTGGAGACAGTTTTCATACTGGCCCTGTAGTAACTGGGAGTACTATGCTAGACATGAGCAAACAGCAAGTGTTTTATTCCGTATGACAAGCTGTACACCTTGCAGAAATCCTCGCAACGTGCCCTCTGATCCCCTAGGCCCCCATGTCAGATTTGCGCAGGGCGTCTGAGGTCTTCCTTAAGTGAACTCCTCCTACGCAGGTAGACAGGAGTTTCACACAACATGCCAAGGGAGAGGGTGAAGAACCAGCTCCGGGAGCAAAGCTGGCACAAGAAGGTCCATACAATCAGCTCCCTTACCATGCCTGGTTTGACAGATCAGCCCTGGCATGAGCACTGGCTTCCCGAGCTATAAATTAGCTCTTAGCCAAACATAGTGACAGCTAGAAAATAAATATGATTGGAGGTGAATGCATTGGCAAGCTACTGAGAAGCCTTCACTGCCCTTTGACCTCTAGCACCTTTGGAAAAAATTACCTCCAAACTGGGGAGAAGAAAAAAAGGGGGAAAACCCAACCAAACAAAAATGCAGCGATATTTTCTCGGCCTGGTAAATAATGCTAATGGAACACAGATGTGCCGTATGCCGATGCAAACAATAATATGAAATGGAAAAGCAATGCTTAAATTTACCTGCTTCTTACTGGAAATGCTTTCTGTTCATTATAAAAATATTTAATAATAACATTTAATTCAATTGTAGCAATTAAACCCTTTTATTTTTGGATTAATCTTTATCCTAGGAACAACATGATTTAATTTGCATTAATGTTTTGCTTGTAAACAGTAAATATTTGAACTTCATTTGACTCTGCTTTATACCAAGAAGTTGTCAGTTTTTCTCTGTTCCACATTATGATTACAAAGAGGTCACATTAAAATCAGAAAAACCAGAGATGGACTCAAAATTTCTTTTGAACAGAATATGAGTTCAGATGAGAAATTTGTTTCCATCAGATGCATTAAAATTCTTGATTAGGTAATGAACAGATGTTGTGCAATAATTTTTGACTCATGCTTTTTTTTCCACTTAAACACATTGAATTTGATACTAAACCTACTACACTGATGCTTAAACATGGGAAATCAATTATTTTCAGCTTTGCTCGCACCTCATTCCTCTGTAATTCTGCAACTTGTTTTACTTTTATCAGATAGAAGTTGAATGACATACTGTTCTGATGAGGTCTTATTGACAATTGCACCTTATTTCAGCTACGCCTCAAAACCCTCTGATGAGTTCTTCCAGTGTAGCACGTAGTGAACTACAGCAACAGATTTGATGAGTTGTTTTGTTTTGTTTTGTTTTGTTTTGTTTTGTTTTGTTTTTTCCGGGCTCAAACACAGCACTGAATTAATGTGGTTTAATCAGTTACTGTTCCTTAGCTGATCCATATCATAAACAGCTAATGAAAGAAGCTTAACTTAGTGTATTTTACTGCCTAATTACAACAGCTTGAAAGAGCATGCATAGATCTGGTAATGATTTTCAACGAGGATGTGGCAATAACTTTATTTCTTCGTGGTAAACCATGAGTGTCGATTGAATTTAAATAAATGCTGGAGGCAGCACTATGGGAATGTTGTGGATCCAAAGCATCTCTATCGAGTCCGGGGGGCAAAAGGTCATATTAAAAATATTCTTTAGCTCTTTGGAATATAATAAACATAACTTGTGTTTAGGAGAGATGTTTGGGTGAGCTGGTAAGGATACAGAAACAGCATGTGGTTTGCTTTTCTCCAAGATGCTATTCCCCTGCTCAGAATTTGGAGATGGTGAACAGATATGCAAACCTGTACATGCGACAAATACTTCCTGCACAAAATTCACTCATGTTGGAAATCAGGTTCTTAATCTCAACTAAAAAAAATTCTCTAGAGAATTTGACCCTTTGGGTGCTGTGATGGGGTTTTTTAAAGTAATTGAACCCTAAATATTCCTGTTAGAATAAGTGATTCCTGTCGAGAATCTGAGGAGTGGAACTTTCATAGTCACAGTATGATGAAATGTATCTCGGATGTCTTAATTCTCTTCAACAGTGCACTTTGGTTTTTCCCACTGTTTACTCTCTTCTGCACACACATGTCCACCCAGACCCCAGGGAAAATTATAAACTCCTGAATCTAAAGCAGAGGAGACTGACTGCTGTGCTCTCTGCTCACAAAAAAAAAAAAGCAACACACGAGACAAAGCTTTGGATGCATTTCACGTTTTCGTGCAGTCATGATGAAATATGTATTTACAATTGGTGCTTAAAAATCTTATTGTCTGACAAGTGCCCTGTTTGCATCGTAGCTATTCCAAGCTGATATTCCCATGTGAAGATTTTTTTCTTTGTTTTTCTGAGCACCATCCTGTCCACGTTTCCTATGGTGAGACAAAAAGCCTGGTAGTCACCTATAAATCTGGGAGGCATTAGGAAGTGGGTGGTGAGCAGCTCAGATGTGATGCAACTATCTGAAAGAGAGTTATTCTAACAAACATCATAAAGTGTTTGTCCTGCAGATGCAGCACTGTTATTTGAAGGTATCCAGTGACTACGTGTGTAAGACTTCGATGGGTAAGTTTTTCTCTAGACAGAAAGAAAAGAAAAGAAATCCTGACACTACTAAAATCCTTCAAGTTTTCCCACAGGGACTCCTCCACCTCTGAACTGCTCTTCTTGTCCTGCTCCTGTCTCTGAGCTATAGCCCAATGCCTGATCTTTGCAATGCTGCTGAAAGTACTTGGGCATCGTCTCAGCTGGTGTCTGCTACCATTGGACGTCTGTCAGGCTCAGGTGAGAATAATGCTGGGCTGGCTTTGTTTACCCTTTGTATTTTGAATCTAAAGCCCATGTACCAAGCCACAGCAAAAATTTTTTGCTCTTATATCCCTCTGAAGTGGTGGTGGCCGATCAGACCTTCTACTTTTTCCTTTATTCGTACTAAATCCATCCTGCATTCCCCTTAGTTTACAGCATAAATCTAGGCCTTGGAGGGTCTGCAAGAATGAACAGATGAATGGACACTGATCACTCAGAAGCAGAGGAACAGATACGCTTTTTTGTCTTCTTATGAGTACACAAGGCTGTAAGATTAAAACCACTTAAAACTAAAGACCTAACAGTACATAAAATCTTTCCAAATCACCAACAACTTTCTTGGGGTAAGAAACTAATTCGCTCACAAAAATGGGATTGCTCCACAAAAGCACCTTCTTTTCTACTCTCCATCTAATCCTCCAACTCATACAGTCAATGAGGAGTTGCTGGATAAAGTTAAGTGGCTCTCATTTTGGTATGAAGTTCCTAGAGCTGCTTTTGTTTTCCACTTTCAGGAATGAATTCAAGTATTTATACCTGTATTCCAACTACAGTTCCCTTTCTTGAGTGCAATACAGGAGGGGGAAAAAGATTGTTTACCAAATCCCTTCCTCTCTATTTATTGCCTGTCACTCTTGAAAACAATGTTTTTTACCTGAGGCTCAAAAAAGAAAAAGCAAAGTGTAATGACAGGGTCCGCGTGTACCAGGCCCATACAGAAAATTTCAGAAACTGAAGGTATGTGCAAACTCAATATGTGCTCTGAACATGAAAAATCCATAGGCTGGGATGTGTTCTCACTAAATGTTACACAGTTTCACTAACAGTTGATTCACAGATATTTGCTGAATCTTTTCAAAGGCAATTCTCAAAAAAAGGTGGGAGCTACAGATAGGTTTTATGATTATAGTGGAATAATTCCATGCAAATACTCAGGTTTGCAGTGATACTGGTTGTTTTGGATTCAGGGGGTATTTGTGAAGAAACCCCAAATTTGAGCGTGTTTATCATTGTCCTGGTTCCAGAAGGGACAGGGTTAATTGTCCCCTGGCTCTAGCAGGGGCACAGGTATTCCATCCCATGTGAACCATGCCCAGGACGGGAGGGAGGTGGGACAGGAAGTCTATGAGGGCAGATGCAGGGCGGTCCAGGAGGGGGTCAACGCCGCAGGAGGGGGTTGGTATCATAATCTTGTTCTTTATATACTTCTTTATCCGTGTTACTGTTACTGTTTGGTTGTTCTGTTAAACTACCTTTGTCCCAAGCCACTGGAGGTGGAAAGGTCCCCAGGTACCTGCCCATATTCTCCCACATCCCATGCCACCCAGGACTACCCAGCCTTGGGGGCAGATCTCTGGGTGGTGGTCTTAAATAGTTGTTTAAACTTAAAACAAAACCCGGAGCACATTCAGGAGACAAAGCAAGAAAACCACGCTGGTTTCAGCATCTCAAGGGTATTCAAAATTCTCAAAAACTGGCACACCTGGCCCTAAGGAGAAAAAGGAGGTAAGAGAGCTGGGGAAAACGTCTCCTTCTATTTCCCTCATAGGCTGGGTGTGATTTTTAATAAATTCTGAGAGATGCTGCTAAAGGTATGGGAAGGACGACAATACCACTGAAACACCTCCCAACAACTTTCTGACCAGTGATGCCAACACATCATACATTGATATTACACAGGAGAACAAAATCATAAAGTTGATGCCTCTCCCAGAGATGGTAAACAACACTGCGGGGAGTACATAAACCATGTAGGAATTTACACAGCAGAGCCACGAGAACAAAGCAAGCAACATGGTGACCGGCGACAATTCTACTCTTACAGTAAAAGCACAGGGCAAGTTCGCTTAACAAGCTCTGGTCGGATTTTGCCATTGTCTCAACCCTCTGAGCTGCCCCACGTTGGGCGCCAAAAAGGACTGTCGTGATTTAGCCTCAGTCGGCAACACAGAACCAGGTGGCAGCTGCTTTCACTTGAGCCCTTCCACGGCTGGAAGGGCAAAATGGGAAGAAAAAGGCAAAACTCGTGGCTTGGGACAAAGGCAGTTTAACAGAACAACAAAAAAGTACCAGCAACACGGATAAAGAAGTATATAAAGAACAGGATTACGGTACCGACTGCCCCCCGGACCGTCCCGGACCGCCTGCTGCCGCCACCGACTTCCTGTCCACCCCCCTTCCCGGCCAGCTCCCGGCTACCCCCTGGGCATGGAATGGAATGTGGGATGGAATACCTGTGCCCCTGCTAGAGCCAGGGGACAATTAATCCTGTCCCTCCCGGAACCAAGACTATCAAACAGTGTGTCAGTATTTTGTTTATATTTAGAGTCTTGAGAGACTCTGAGATTTTTCCAGTTTCAGAGTTTGCTGCTCGTGATTCAAGTCCGAAACTAACCACTTACTCTGCACACGCTAGTTTTCCTTTCCTAACCAGGTCCACAAATGCAAGAAACATTTAAAATAAAACCAACCAAACAACCTAAATGTAGATCCTGTGTGAACAGAAGCAATGGGGAAGAAGAATAAAGAAACTCGGTCCTTTGGGTCATATAATGGACACGTGGCCAAATGTCTGTTTACATCATGAATGGACACCAGTTTACATCTGAAGAGAGCGATATATATGTTGAGTGCCACGACTTCTTCTCTGTTCATTACTTCCATGGGACTAAAAAGCTAGAGACAAGGTGGAGTTTGTCACTAGGAATTTGTTGGATGCCAGTATCTGGCAAAGGACAGGGGAAATAGGTTAACAAACCTTTAACCCCAGTGTGACTGAGATCATTGCTTCTTATTCATGATGCCTAATGTTCTTCTGGGTGTGCACATATATTCTGCATATGATAGTGTTATTTCTATTGTTACTTTTGAGAGGAACAGTAGATTTCCCAGTTTGCGACATTCTCTCTTTTTCATGGCACTTGTTAAAAATCAGAACAGAGAAACACAGAGCTAAAATTACACCTGACTTCAATAAAATTGTGTTTGGTACAAAGATTAGCACACCCTACTGGTTAGTATTTAATTAGACAGCACTAAAATTATCTTTTCTCTCTCCTTTCGTCCATGTGTATAGCTGAAGTAAAATAATATTTAAAGATAACCAAGAACAGTATTGTGAGATAAAAGGGCAATTCAGAGGTACAAGGATGCTGATCAACAGGCTTGAAAAGTATTAAATGGTTCGTATGGCGACTAATTAATTTCAAACAGTTCATTACCCAAAATAATGTTTCACAATCTCATAAATGCTTAGAAGTAAAGGTCCTCTCTGCTATTAGTAGTTTTACAGCACAAACAGATGGTTTCGAAAGTTTCTGGCACTCTATTTGTTATTTAATTTCTTCCCACCAGTAGTCTTGTCAGATTTCCAGACTATGCTAAAGTAACAGAAAGGCACAAGAGAAATAACCTTACAATCAAGACCACTGGCCCATCCTGTTTAGTATTGTATTTCTAATAGCAGCCTATGGCAGATACTCAAAAAGATGTTCCAAAAAAGTACCACCTCATATTTATGCCCACATTGCCAAAGCCATTTGGAAGCCTAAATTGCATTGATATTAACCTTTGTGAATTTAAGCTCTAAGGAATAAATTGCCTTGAGCATCTCAGATGACTTGAGATAGCAACAGAATAAAATAGATGTTTATTCCTAACCTGTGGCAATGATTAGTTGGCTTATTCATTGGAGCATAAGGGATAATGCTTTTTCTGAGTTCATTTGTGCATTACCCCATCTACCACGTTCAAGAAAGAATTATATCTTGTGCTCCTCTGCACAAGAAAATATAAATAAGAATACTGGCACACAGAAACCCACTGCCTAGTTGCTGTGCTTTTGAAGGACTAGGATTCTCAGGTGCCTAGTAAAATATGTCATTATTGAAGCCTTTCCTCTGACAAATTTGGTTTATATCAGCCAACACCTTCAGAAATTACAAGGGGGGAATATACTTTTTCATAATTCTGTCCCACATAGGTATTATGTACATGCCATCAAGACTTCAAGCCTTAGAAAACTGAAATGAAGACAGATATATTCAGTGCTTCAAACAGAGAGCATATTTCTGATAGCAGATCATGACTTCATTCCCAGTTGATAATTTCTTAGGACCCTTCCATCTGATCCAAGAGACTCATGGCTCCATAATGTAGTTTTCTGTTCCATCGTGTCTTCTGTCAGTGTAACAAACTCTGGCAGTATTTCACAAATCCAAAAGTCTGAGTTCAAGCCCTGTCACTGATGGATGGGAACGGAATTTGCCATAGCAGGCTTGACCATCTCTTAAAATTTGCAACAAAAACCTTACATTACTGCTACTGAGGTTGCAAAACTCAGCATTCAAACTGTCTCAGCTCAGAGAGTCTCAAAGCACCAAATTTCTTCACATCTTCTGTTTGTCATCATTGTTCATATTCCCTATGATGCAGGATCACGTGCAGATTTTAGGTTTCCCCTGCCCTGAATGTCAGTTTTGTTCAGAGCCAAAGACGAAAGAGAAGAATTAAGGACAAGTGAGCAAGTCTGGAATTTCCAGGTCTTACACCTTGACATCACAACACAGATTCATTTACTTTACAGGTTTGCTCTTCATTTTTCCTAACTTCTGTATAAAATGAAAGTGGACTAAGTAAAATAAAAAAAAAAAAAATAATAAAGACTAAAACCAAAACCTTTAATGCTTTTAGCAGAGATATAGCTATTTCAGAGTACAGATAAGAATTTCTGAGGTACAGTTCAGTGAACCATATGATTCATATTATTAAATATGGTTCTTTTGATGAGAGCCAAATAACCTTCTGAAGGACAGAAAAAGTTCTCTCCTCAGTTGCAATCAGTTTAGCTTTTGTAATTTGCAAAATCAAGACCGCAGGAAAATAAAACACACGCTTTTTCTATATGGAGAATTATTGTATCTACTTTTCATAGCTGCAGTTTCAGAGATAGTCAGAGGAAACTAATCTAAATATCTTTTGCTTCTTGAAGTAGAAGTCTCAGATCTGAACATATCAGGCCAGATGTATTATAGGGTCATTAAGTAAACGGTAATATAGAAGACTACCTCCCAGTTCCATCTCAATGCCTATTACAAATTAGATGCTCCAATGAACAGAGTGTGGTGACAGAAATTCTGACCAAAGTCTCTCTAGGTAGTAGCAACTACACTCCTTAGCTTATTAAAAATAGAAAAAAAAAATAAAAAGAAAAAAGAAAACTACACTAAGGAAAATGTGGGAGGGTTACTGAGAGGTGTAGAAAGAGGAATAGACAAAGAAAATGAAAAGGAAGAAAAGAATTAAATACTTCAATAGTTTAAAAAGAATAAAATGTCTTTCCCTAAAGAAGCAACATTATTTGAAATAATTATCACATGTTCCCAGATCCCCCTTGCTATTTTCTGAAGTGGCGCATGTTGGCCTTACAGCTGCTTTAGGTGCATGATGTGAGTATAATGATTTTTCAGGGGTCTGTGGGTTCAGCAGACGTGTAAAATTCCCATGTGTAATCCTACTCCAAGATTCCCGTCGGAACAGGTCCAGCGGAGGGCCATGAAAATGCTCAGAGGGGTGAGGCACCTCTCCTGTGAAGACAGGCTGAGAGAGTCGGGATTGTTCAGCTTAGAGAAGAGAAGATTCCAAGAAGACCTTATTGTGATGCATCAGTACTTAAAGGGGGCATATGGGAAAGATGAGGACAAATTTTTTGGTAAAGCCTTTAGCAGGGTTTTAAACTAAAAGTCGTTATATTCAGACTAGATATGAGGAAGAAATATTTTATGCTGAGGGTGGTGAAACAGTGGCCCAGGTTGCCCAGAGAAGTGGTAGATGTCCCATCCCCAGACACGTTCAAGGCCAGGTTCGACAGGTCTCTGAGCACCCTGATCTAGTTGAAGATGTTCCAGCTCATTGCAGGACAGGGGGGACTAGATGACCTTTAAAGGTCTTCTTCAACCCAAACTATTCTACAATTCAACGATACTATGAATTTCCATATTAAGGAAATATGGTCCTCAATAAAATAAGGAAATATAAGTAAAAAGAGGCATTTAAAGTGCTAATACTTCCTTCAACAATTCTAGAAAGACCAGCGGAGGAGGGCAAACTTATTTCGAATCACATCCAGCACGCAGAGAGGCTCTCATGCTATCAGGTATAGCAAGACAGTGTGTGAAAACAAGGGGCTCCACAAAAGCATGGGACTGACCTGGTGGAGACCCAGTTACATAATCCAGAGTCCAGAGATAGCTGCCAAAAAAGCAGCTTTCAGGAAACAGCAGATTTCAGGAAACAACTGTACTAAAAGTGTTTTTTCTTTCTGTATAGTTCTCTCAAGGGAAATCGCAAGAGACACTGCACTTCCCTGTCACTTACATTTCTTCACTGATTCTATTTGGTGCTGAGAATATACTCACCTTTGTGCAATTTTCTCATATTTTTTCTATTTCACTATTTTTATTTTTGCTGTTTACTTTTGCTGTCTTTTTCATAATGGTTGGATTGAGGGGTATGGAGACTGTGGCTTTTAATAATTTGGGGGTTCCTTTTGATTTGGTTTATTTGTCCTTTCTACCTTGTCAGTCTCATCTTTTCTTCCTCCTTAACATTATTCCTTCCAAAAATTAGTATTGGGCTCAGCTTCATGGTTATTAACAGCATTTGCAGAAAGAAATCGGGTAGTTAGAGTCTTTTATCCATCCTTTGCATATACGTACTGCCTAGAGACCTGGATAATTAGAAGATAGATAAATATTTTCAATATAATTAGTGATAATTAGGATATGCCCATTAGAATCAGGTGGGAGGAGGCAGTGAATGCCTCTAACAGATTTCCCCACCTGGCTAGATTTTTCTGGTTTCAGCTGTATATTTTCCAATTAGAGGAATGCAGAATGTTTCTCTTATTGTTGTTACTCCAACTAGAAAGTTTTTTTGTAGTCTCCAAATGCTGTTTACTTTTGTATCGAGAATTTCACAGATCTCTCCAAAAAGTGTAGTCTATGAGCAGTTTTCTCTGTTAAAGTTATGATGAATTTCTAGGCAAGTCACTATCTTGTCAGTCAGAAACAGCATAGCTTTCAGTGATTCACCAAGAGTAGTTAGTTTCATGAAAAGTACTGTCAGAAAATACTTGTGTAAAATGGCTATAACTTAATTAATTAATCCAGCAAGCATCTAGCTACAACTCAGCTGAATATAAACTACTCATAACCTGCCACACACACAGAGATATGTATAACTGTTAACAGCAGTACAGTCCGTAGGGTTTGTTTAAATTAGATCAGAACTATTGATAGCTTTTTTTAGGCAACAGATACAGTCAATTACTGCAGTTCCAATTTCCTTTGATTACAAAAGGATACAAGACAGGGCGACCACTGCCTACAATACTAAAAGTATTTGTTGGTAACACAGGATTCACTTCTCCTATTTAGAGAAATGCAAATGCCTGTTTTCCTTGACAAGAAAAAAACATACATTTCAGCTTCCTTTGGCTGTATTTTCATGCCTATTGCTTACCAGATTTTTCCTCTTTTCATTCGAGTACTCATTGATAAATAGAACAGCTGATCAGGAGGAAAAAACTAATTGGAACTACTAAAGAAAAAATAACTTTAAGCTGATAATACAGGAGAAAAGTTTTGATTTTCTGTGCTATCTGGAAAGATCCTTTTTGCAAAGCTGGGATTGAAGAGCTTAGACCAAACACCTTAAATACCCAGAACTGGGTCAATATAAATAGAAGGAATGATGAAAAATATTTTACTTAGCAGCATAGCATGTTTCTTTCAGAAAAAAAAAAAAAATGTATACCAAAATCCTACATCACTTAAAGGACTTTGCATTTATATCCTCATATGTATAGGATGAGGACATAACTGGTGTACACTGGATTAGCTCCCTGAATTCCAGGATCATTAAATCAAATAGTCCTCCTCGTGAATTTTTTCTTCATTTCCATCCTGACAAACCGAGGTACATTTTGTTGACAATCAGAAAGGAAATGACAGAAATGAAGTCTAACGTTCCCTTCAAAGTATCTCCTCCTTAGAAGAAAAAACAAAAAAATGCTTGTTTTCTGATTAAGGAGTAATTTTGACTTGCTACAAGGTGTTTTGCTGTATGTGCCTGACATACCTGAAGTCTCCACAGTACTGAAAGTCAAAGTAATTGACTGTAAGCTTTTGCTAAGATTTATATAATACTAAGAAGAATATTGAGAATTGGGGTGGGTCATTACCCAGTTGTTTATATTGATTTCTCAAGGACAAGTGCAATACATTTTGATTTGGTGGATTTACAATGGTAAATGACTATTTGCCAGTCTTTATCATGCACCCTTTAAAAGTGAGAATCGAAGACGAAGGAAAACATATACATTTTTCATAGTCAAAATACTAGCTTTGAGTGGAGAAAGTAATTGCTGAAGAATAAGGTGATACACTGCATGATGTATGAGTGTCTTAAACAACAAAAGACTCTTTAACAGGTTTCCCAGCCTTTGAATCAAGACTTGGATTTTGCAAGTGGAGCAGGAGTATGCAATATATTTTTTAGCTTTCCTTTTTTCTCCTTTGTGCAGGCATTTAGAGGTGATGAAAGAAAGAAACATGATATCACTGGCCATTGTGTGGGTAGTTAAGAAAAGTTTTTCATTTCATTTCTGTAGAACTTTTTTTCTCTTCTCTATCAAACTCAGGCATTTAGTTTTTTCTATGTTCAAAGTGGGCAGCTTTAAAATAGTCAGTGTGTTGTTATTTCTTTTGCGGAGCATTATAATCAAAAAGATTAAACTGATATCAGGTAAAGCATGGGAGAAGACTAACACCTTCTAGCGAAAGTGTCCCGTGCATATACATGTGAAGAAAAAGTCCATAAAAATGCCTGAGAAAGGGGATAACAGAGCAGATATTGGGTCGAGGGTATGATCAAAACCATTCGTATCAGAGCAGTGTCTTGAAGTGATTCTGAAAATCCCACCACTGGCTTTTATTTCTTTTATTTTTTTTTCCTGGAATCTAGAGTGATGCAATCCACTGAGCAGATTTTTAATCACCAAAGCCACTAACTGACCATTTGACTGAGGTCCATATATAAGCTGGAGCACCTCTTGGGTGCCTGAATTCACCTCTGCGCTACCAGCCTCAGGAGAAATGCCCAGGGCTACCTGATGCATCAGACAGATAGATGCATGGCATAAAGTACCCTTCCAGGCCAGCTCAGAAGCGCGTCCCCGGAGCGGTGCATCAGGGACCGTGCTGCCACTTCTGCCTTGTGGCTCCGGACTTGTCAAGGTGTCAGCGACACCAGCGAAAATGAAAAACAGGCTTTTCTGACACTACAAAGACCAAAGCAAAACAGCCAGAGAATTGAAGCTTCTCAAACCATGAGGAGAAGTGGATAAACTCTCCGCTTTTAGATGCTGGGGTTTTGTGATGCAAGCCTGCTGTGGTCTAACTGGTGTGTTTTGGTGCTGGGTGATTTTCCAAGCGGTGTTTTGCACCCACTGTTAGTATTAAGGTCCAGTCGAGACTTTGACAGAAGCCCAGTCTTTTGCCAGTCTGACTTGCACCGAAATTTAGGACATGTCATAAAGGAAATCTATCAGAAAGGAACACCAGAGGACCACATTTATGATCCTCCATGTCACACAGTCATAGTATTTATTGGGACACTTACAGACAGTTTATTCCCACATGTTACTAATGCCACAGGCAGGTAAGTTGTCCTTAATAACACCTTTCTCACATGTCAGTCCCAGTACTGGAAAGGAGTACTGAGATTAGCCAGTACCACCCTTTTATCGAAGTAGAGCTACTATTAGGCAGTAGGCATATGGCCAGCTCACCACCACTTTGACTCATTACTCCCCCAAACCTTCCAGCCAATTAAGACATGAAAGGCTAATCAGCTCTAATTTGTGATCTTGTTTAATGTCAAGAAAAAAAAATCCCTTTTCTTTTTCCTTTTTATTTTTTTTTTCTTTTCAGTTCTTCAACAGCACAATATGGACTTTCCAGAAGACTGAAAGACCTGCCTTGCTAACATACTGGCCCTGTATGACATTTCCAGGAAAACAGAGTCTTGCGGGTTGAGCTGGAATGATCCTGGCAGTCCACGCGTACAATTCAGCAGCAGTCACCATCCAAGAGCAGGCAGGGCTGCTCTGTCCTGGGGTCTGGTGGTTGGCACACTGCCACACTCGCTCTTACTCCTTTCCAAAGAGATGAAAGCATACACTGATGCCTTTACCACCCTCTCTATCTACATCCAGTCCTCCCCCCCCCTCATCCCCCTCTAATTTTCTTATCATTTAGTTACATAGACATGCTGGTATTTTATATGCACAGACTAACACATGCCATTTTATGGAGGCATTCATTAGCCTGTAATTGAAAGCCATCTAAAAACAGCCAGGAGAACACTATGTCACTATGTTGCGCCTCCATCTCAGCTATGGCACAGCCAAACTGCATGTTTTACTAATCTGTGCTATTTTATGCTTTGCAAGCACGTTTGGCAATGCCTTTCGAATGCTTTTCGGAACATGATTTCCTCCCTTGTAACCTTCACCTTTCCCCATTCTTTTGGTTTATGACCGGGCTGCTGGGCACCTCCCCGTTTTTTGACAAACTGCAGTAATAGCAAAAAAAAAAAAAAAAGTCTAAGTCTCTGACTTGAAAATGAAATGTCAGTCGCAAAGTTGCTGGCAGGGAGAACTGGTGACAGAAAACCCCAGGGTATGAGGGAAAGCAGCCTTGTGCTCTGACAACTGCGGATTCCAGCTTATCAATTACATTGACCTCAACATCAAAGCACCTTCAGGTAAAGGGAGGGAGGGAACAGCAGCAATCAATTCTGTAATCTTACCCCCAATGATGCTATTGTAACATTTCATATAAATGATCAATTAGAAAAAAAAAAAAAAAAAAAAAAAAAAAACCCAACAATTAATTTTCTNNAAAAAAAAGCCCAAACATTAATTTCTTCATCCATTCAAAATAGTTTTGCATTCCTCCTTCCCCCTGACCTCTGAAGACAGCTGGCACCCTTTGTTAACAAGACATTTTTAGCAGTTGATTGGAACGGTTGCACGAAATATAAATACCAGCCTTGAGAGAGGAGAACACCTCCTGAAGGATATTGCAGTACTTTAGCTGCGCTCACCAGAACTGGTGAGAACCTTCAGCGACCTGCCCTGGCTGCATCCACAGTGCTTGAAAGCTGTACACATTTGTGGTGGAAGACTGGCTCAGAAGAGATACAGATCACAACCAATCTATTAGAATACTAATTTATTCATTAAGCTTTTACTATTAACAGCAGATAAGTATTGCCAGGGTTCATTTGATTATTGCCTCACACAAACTCATAGGTATGCAGCTGCAGCAACAGCTGACACGCCAAACTCAGCCCCTTACCAAGAAGGGAAAGGTCTCCTTGTAGGTGATGATAAGGTTTCTCAAAGGTTCTTTGTTTCAGATGTACATATAATCCTGTAGGACTGGATGTGGCCTGAGTTATAAAACCTGTTGTTGTTTCTAGTGTGTGCTGGTGGCCTTGGACAGAAACTTAGTCTCCTGAGTTTAACATTTCTGCCACCAGGCTCCAGATCTTGTCCGTTCCAATGAGACATTCAAGCACTGGAATAAAATCATAGAATGTTTGGGATTGAAATGAAGGTTAAAGATCATCCAGTTCCAACCCCCTGACACCTCCCACTAGACCAGGTTCCTCAGCGCCTCATCCAGCCTGGTCTTGAACACCTCCACTGATGGGGCAACCACAAGTTCTGTGGTCAGGCTGCTCTTATCAGCCAATACTTTTTGTCTCTTTGGTCTGCTATTTTCTTATAAGTACTTTTCCACCCACATCCATAGGTACCTCTGGGACCCGTTCACAACAGCTCACACAGAAGAGGCTTTTGTGGCATGTCTAAGTTAACATATACTTTTGAGAACACACCATGCAATCCTCCCACTTAGTGTACATTGTTAAAAAGCTTTCACAGGTTTTCCAAAGCTTCCTAGCATATCTACTTTCAGACACTTAAAAACCCTAAAAAACCTGAGGATAACCACCAATAAGATGCAACATTAGGTGACTTCTATTTCCTCCTGAACAGTCGTTCTCAGTGCTCTATATAATAAACACCACATGTTAATCTGGACAAAGCTTTAATAACAACAATGAACCCCAAGGACCACGAAGATATTCAGAGAGCTGGAGCACCTCACCTGAGAAGACAGGCTGAGAGAGTTAGGGTTGTTCAGCCTGGAGAAGAGAAGGCTCCAAGGAGACCTTAGAGCCCCTTCCAATACCTGAAGGGGATACAGGAGAGATGGGGAGGGACTCTTGATCAGGGAGTGGAGCCATAGGACAAGCAGTAACAGTTTTAAACTGAAAGAGGGTAGATTTAGACTAGAGAGATATTAGGAAGAAATTCTTTCCTATGAGGATGGTAAGGCACTGGAACTGGTTGGCCAGAGAAGCTGTGGATGTCCCATCCCTGGAGGGGTTCAAGGCCAGGCTGGATGGGGCTTGGAGCAACCTGGTCTGGTGTCTGGTGAGAGGTGTCCCTGCCCAGGGCGAGGGGGTGGAACTGGATGATCTTTAAGCTCTTTTCCTACTCTAACTGTTCTGTGGTTCTATGATTCTATTGTACTGAGTTCCTCAGAAGAGATGCTATCACTTATGTATCTAATCTTAAGTCCCACAAAATCTTATAATTAACAGAGACTAGACATTTTTCATGAGTCTTTGCTAACTATATGCAAGGTTTTGGCAACATATTTTATATCGGAAAACAACTGCACTGTGTTAGAAGTCCTGTTCTTTGAGGCTTGCACTGAAGGTCTCTGTATTGGTCACTTTATGTCCTGTTGAAGTTTGAGACTGTAGTTTTGAAAAGATGATGATGATTTCCACGTTCTGCAAGTCTTACTTGCAGGGATTGTGCGTGATGCAGTTTACTTCTTGACACTAGCTTCTTCATTCTCTGTTCAGTATTCTCACATTGTGCTGTACCTCTTCACAAAAACTGTCAAACAGCACAGCTGGAGTTAATAAACTGAGGAAGGATGCCCATTACCAGTTACAGACATCCCTGTTGTTTGATGCTTTCAGTATTTCATTATCTCTGCATCAGCACTGGTAGTCCTGCAACTGAAAAGCCATCAAAATAACACAGCTTGAAATGATAAATGAAAGTAACAGAACAACTGCAGCACAGAGCATGCAATTCTGTGGGCTTTTCTCGCTGAACAGAGATTTGTATCTGTGCTGTGGCAGTCTTATAGTACTGCACAAAAGATTTATCCAGATGTGTATGCTGGCTTGAAGCCACGGGACTCATTTCACGTAGACAATTTTCTGTAAGTGCTAGGAAACCTAAGAAATTACATTTGATTGTTCTCCCCCAGAAATAGATTTTTAAAAGGTACAAGATTTCACTTTTTCCCTCTCATTAAGGAAAGGGAGGAAAATATAGCAAGGTCCAGGAAAAGTCCTTATCAACCACAAATAATCTTATTGCAAAATGATCGTCACTTAATTAGAACTAGTCAAATTAATTGGTACATCCATTCCTGAACTGAGGTTAGTTATGTTGCTCAGGAAGGTACCAAATTCTCAATGAAGAGTTAACATAATGAATCAGAATTCTCTGACCCAGTTTAACAATTAGCTTGAGGTGACGTGATGTGAAATTTAAATGTACACTCCAGAGCAGTGAGTTCTTTCATCCATTTCACAGAATTTCACAGAAATTCTTTCATCCTTAATAAACACGGCTAAATTTAAAATTGGAATATATATTTCATTTTATTGTTATAAATATTATCTACTTAGTGCCAACAGCATATTTCCAGCAACTAGAAGTGTTTTTCTCCCGACGTTTGTCAGATCTGCAATGTATTCCTATAGCTTCTGTATATAATTAAGCATGTAAAGCAGAAGACTGAAATTGATAATTAGCCCTCAAAATTTTGAAGCAGTGCCTGGGAATTAAGCCACACAGTTCCCATTAGAGTCCAGAGCAATCACACAGCTAAAATTCTTTCCCTTCTTGGGAGATCAGGAGCCAGCTTCTAAACTACTCTTACTCATGGGAGGGTAATTTGCACTTTCTGATTTCATATGGAAAAATGTCTTTTCATTCTGTGTTTTTACATTTCAATTTCTAGATTTTTCTGAGAAATTGAAAGGTATTTATTATGGTTTCAGGTGTTCAACCTCGAAGAAATTATTCATCACGGTTCTTTAGTGATAAACAGAAAAACAATCAAAAGTCACTTTAAAATTAATGCAACATGAAAAACTGGCAAACAGACAAAAGCCCCAAACCAAAGGTCCCAGAGTTATGATTTTTACAAAATTTCCCTTTTATTAGTACAGGAAAACATGCTCTTTTGTGATATTTTGTTTACGTGTATGCTATCAAGTACAGCTACTAAGATGGTTTTCTAGTTTTAGACTCTTGTCTACAAAGAGTAAGGAATTTCAGGATTTCTTAGAGCTTCATGAAGATTCAGCTTGCTTTGACATTTGTTGAGCTGTCTGATACATTTCCGCTACAGAGAATGTAATTCTAATTTCAATGGAGGGGGAGGCAGTGAGGGGGGAAAACATTTTTTCTCCTCGCAATTTTGCATTTGGGTACATTCAGTATGAATTCAGGATCTGGCTAAAAATTGATTCTGTTTTCTAGTTTTCTTTTCCTAACAAGTCTTTGCCCATACATATATATACTGTACATGGCATATGATAACTCAGAAAGTATGAATAACCCTAAATGTACAGACCTTGCTATGCTTCTACCTGACTTTAACTTTCTTTTTTCTTAAAAAGAAAAGTAGTGGAAAAGAGGACTTAGTAGTTAAATATTGACTAGTTTAATGATGAAATACTGTTCAGAAACTTTATCAACGTTTCAGTGCTGACAGTCGTGTGTTTCTTATAAGGAGAAAGAACGAGGGAACGAATGAGACAAAGGAGAAAGAGAGAAAGAAAGAGAGAAAAAAGAAAGAGAAGAAAGAAAGAAAGAAAGAAAGAAAGAAAACAAGCAATAGATGTTTTTAGCTCTTGTTAGAGTCCCAGAAACAGAAGAAAACTATGCCCATCCTTACACTGACAGAACCTTCCTTACCATTGACAAATAACGGAATTTTGAACAAATCCTTTTATATTATACACACCTCAGGTTTCCCTGTTCGTAAGGTCAATGAACTGACTTGTGTGAGACCGACTGCAAGCTGTGCACACACCTTCTTTTTTTCCTTTTTGCAAAGTTAATTTGAGGTAATTATTTTTCTTGTACCTGAACTGATTGCTGAAATACATTTTCTCTCCCTACTACACTCCCAGTCACTTTCTTTGTTAATCCCCTGCAGGTATTTAGAATTAGCTTTCATGTTGTGCCTTAGTCCTACTTTCCCCAGGCTTTGCGCTTTGCAAATTCCTTTTTCTTTATAAACTTTTTTTTTATCATTTCTGTTATCCTTTTTTTTTATTCTTTCCAATTCAGCAAAATCTTTTCTATTTTTTTTCTTTTTCTTTTTTTTTTTTTTCTGTATTATGGAGCCCAAAACATTGTAAGGCACACAAATACGGTCTCACCAATTCTGCATTGAGATAAAAAATTAATTACCTGCCCCCCTTCTCCTGACCTAATTCCTCTCATTATACTGTTCATGCTCACTATGGTATTTGGCACTTTGCAGCGTATCACTCTGTATTCCTCTGCAGGGTTTGTGGTTTGCTCTGAACCTGGTCTTTTCCAGTAGCCATGGAAATTTCCAAATTAGTCTTTCTCCATGTTACATATTAGGCTCTATGACGCTTCACATTTGACATGATTGTAGGTCAATTTTGTTGTATTTAGACCCTGATCATAGCAGGACACACTGGAGTCTTCCCTAGAGTCTAAGGCTAGAATAGACAGAAAAATGACAGTATAGTTTGATTCAGGAAATTCATCTGATTCTGTAGTTACACTGAAAATGCAGATTCTCTTCTTTTGGAACACACTACTAGGTGTATTTTGGAGAAGAATCCAACTGGATTTTTTTATTTCTATGCCTGTATTGGGCTATGCTCTCCTTCCCAAGCTTTTTATGTCATACCATCAGATCAAGCCTGGTTTTCCTTACTTCTGGTAATTATTCTTACTTCTTCACTAACACTTTTCTTTTATTTTTTTATAGAAACAAGATTTGTTACAGAAATTCCCTTTGATCACATGGACTATGTCATCTTGGCCATGAAAGCTGAAATAATGGCATTGTACTAAGAGTACATGAGTATCTTTCTTTTTTGCTTTAACAGTTCGTCAGAGATACCTTAATTGGCAGTATAAATGCTTCCTGTTCTCATTCTGGTACTCCTACAGCCTCCAAGACCTTAACCAATGTACAAAGATTGTATCACAGCATGGTGCAACGAATGAAACCCTGTGTTTGTGCACTTAAAGGAAAATCAAATGTTTGGCTTAACAATAATTATGAACTTGACCCAATGACTTGACTCATTTATAAAGTCAGATAAAAGAAAGCAAGACTAAAATATTTTCACACAGACTTTTCCATCTGTCTTTTACTATTTTTAGTTAATATATCCTGTTCACATGTGTTAGCAGTGTAAAAGTGTCTAAATAGATAGACTGATTTGATTTGGGATAGGAAAATAAAACCAAAGGATATCACATTCACTCTTACAGCACAGAACTTGTTGCCTAAAAACCAGTTTATTGTACAACTTCATAGGGACTCCTATGCAAACTGTAAAGTATGCCTGATGAGTAGCATTGTACCAGAAATGATGGGATCTTTAACCTATAAAAGATACATATTCACATCATTCCATAAGGCCTGACAAATTGCCAAAGATGAGCACTGCAGACAGGTACTTGCTAACCCAGGAGTCATCAGAGCCTACAAATGGTATTATTAGTTCAGTTCGATATTGATGCTGTTGCTCTTGGCCTTAGAGTCATATCTCAAGTAACACAGGCCTCTGAAAGATTGGGTGAGCAGCCTCAGCTCTAAGTTATGGGGTCTTTCTTGCTCTTTAGTCAACAGAAAGAGAGAAGCATCTCTCAAGGGGCAACTCGTTTTTTCATGGACTCTTACGCTAGTGTTCCTGAATGATTTCTGAGAAGCAGCTCTTTCTCTGATGGTTCAAGGAGAAGCCCAGGTAGACTCATTTAAACCAGATTCCTGACTTCTAGAGGATGAAGGGAATGTGCGATGAGTGAAACCGAAAGTCACTCCAGGGAGCGATATAAACTGTTGCTGTCACACTGACATTTTTCTAGCTGACAAAAGACCACTTAAGCCACACGAACAATCATGTGATTTGGCCTTCTTTGGGTATTGGCTGAGCTGTGTTAACAATGTGCTACCAATTACAAAAATTAATCTGAGCAGTTAACAACCCTGGCAGAACTGCAGATGACCTCTGCTGAGAACTGATTAGTCAGCAGACGGACACCAGCGTGCAAGCTCATGGCTGAAGATCATCAGTTCGTTATGCTGGTGTCAACCTCTCTGGCCACAGCTAATAAGTGCATGACTGATGAAGCCAGAGACATTGAAACTCACCTGCATTAGTCTTCTGATCAATGGAGTGCTCTTATTCTTATCAGTTTCCTTCTGCTGTGATACTCAGAAAGCTTAGCACCGGTGGACAGTGATATCGCCTCTTGCCCATAATGAAGCACTAAATTGGGACGATGTTTCTGTGAGTGCATCCTCAAGACAAAATGGAATATTTTCCCAGATTTAGCCTGGTAGTTGATGGTCCTTAACCACTTTAATTTCAAACACACTACTTTGCCTTGAAATGCCACACCTCTTTATAAAATAAATATTTTTACTTTGGACTGCTAGAATTTGATGGCCAAATTCTTTGAAAGGATTCCTGAAGCAATTTATTGCTTTATAGATTAAAAATTCTGTCCCTTTTTGTTAGGAGGTGACTATATGTGGAAGAATATAGAGGTATATGAAATAATTAAGCTCAAAAAACACTCTACTTTTTGATGTTGTTGCTGACTGGCCTTGTGATACTGTTACCACTGGTTTAGGGCTGAAGCTCATCTCTGATAAAGGTCTCTGATAAGGATCCCTGCATGAGAACAAGCATAACCTGTTGTTCATAGGACATCTGGTAAAATGATGAATGAATGGATATACACAGACATAAGGTCAACCTCTTGAATTCTATACAGAAAAATAAACTGTAATATGAAATGATGTAACATTCAACTCTATAATTCCAAAGCTTTTGTAACTGAAACAGAGGTGTAGAGCCCAAATCTCCAAAAATTATTTGACCGCATTTAGCAGTGATAGAAGAAGTTAAGATGCTTCCCAGCTTTCAGTTTGGGAGTATTTTTCTGATTATAAAGATGATAAACACCAGAAATTAAATATGTAAAGATAATAATATACATCTATAAGTGTATATGTGAAATAAACTTTATAAGCCAGAATCATTACTTATCGCTATTCAGTCTTTTCACTGTGAGACGTTAAACCAATAGCAGTAAGTTTTTGAGACTCTGAGGAATTTCCAGTACCCGCACTTTAATCTTTCAAGTAGTCTCAGGAGGAAGATATTTAGCCCAATCTCGCTTAGGCTATAAAAGATCACAGAATCATAAAATCTAAAATTGGGAAAGATATACTGTGTCATGAGCCCAACTCTGTGCCAGCACAGAATACATCTCCATATTACATTTACAATCTCTTCTCCACACTTGGCTTTAATTTGAGAAATGTATATGAGCAAATTATTTTATTATTTTCTTGATTTGAACAGTAATTTTCAATAAGCCTTCTCCCTCTCCTTTTTATATGACCCTGCTTGGCATTACTCCCTTAAATATTCATAAACCTGTCATTATAACACCTTCTAACTTTTATTTGGCCAAGATGATGTATATTTAACTCTTCTAACCTTTTTTTTTTTCAGAACTCAGTACTTAAAGTTCTCCAATCAATGACCACACTGTAAATCTCTCCTTCCTTTTGATCAGACAAGATATATAGACAGAAACTACCTGGAGTGAAAATGCTGCTTCACATCTTTCCCTGTTCAAATCTGGTTTAACAGAGAGCAGAATCCTTTTCCTGCAGTGTGGTAGAAACAAACAAAAAATGTTCTGTATGAAGTTCTGGATGATGATATTCAAAGTTATGTTCCTCAAAATGAAAGATACTCCACCTTCCATAATTTACTCAGCTCCACTTTTGCTATCTTCTTCGGCTGTGTTCACGAAGATGTTAAATGAGATTTGAATAGCACTGGGGTTTGTAGATCGTTAGTAACACTACTGTCCAAAGTTAAAAAATCTAATCACCTATGAATCCTAACCACAGTTAATGTCATTAATTTTTTTTTTCATTCCAATGTCTCATTCTACTCACTGTTAAACATACCAGTTTTTTGTGATTTCTTGAAAAATATTTCATATTCACCCTTGATTTAATAGGTTAGAACTTTACTGAAAACAGAGGAATTAAGCAGTGACTATTATGTCCACTGCATTAACCCTACCTTCTCTAGCAAATTGCTGAATTTTCTTTGATAGCAGGTTAATTTAATATGATTTCTTGCTTATGAACTTTTGCTGCCTGCAATTTTCCTCAAGGTGCTAAAGGATTTATTGAAGTATTTCTCTGATCTCATGCCTAGTACTTGAGAGACTTGTAAAAACTAATTCTATAAATGACCCGATCTACTCACTGAATTCTCAAAGATGATATTTAATAATTCTTATTTCGATGCTGTCAGTAATTCTGTTTATACAATTTGGCCACACTGATTGCTTCATGTATATAACATTTAAAAGGTGCATTCTTTGCCATGAATGCATGTTTTACCAATTTTTCAGTATGCTCTGGATTTACTATTAACCACTAATCACACTAATCATGTTACCTGCCTTCTCAAAAAAGAAAAAAAAAAAAAACCAACAAAAAATGAAATGTATGAAATCTCTTGAAAAAACATGCTCAAAACTCCTGCTAGCAACAGTCAATCTGCCTGAAGCACTGTTATAGACCATGGAACAGAGAGGGTAGAAGTCCATTGTCAGAGACAATACATTAAACTTCAATTTACTGGAAACAAAACAAGAAGAGAGAGAGAAAAAAATCAATGTTTAATATTGAGACACTAAGAAAATTCCACTCATGTGAGACCCAGCCAAAGGGAATCACTAGGTATGCTGATCATCCTCTGTTTCCCCCTCCCAGGTTTTACAGGCAATAGGTTTTTCTAAAAATTTTATTTAATAACTATATGCAGGGAAAAAACCATATAGAAATAAAACAAAAAATATGTAAAATGGATTTAGTTTTAATTGCAGTTGTAATGTAGTTAATATCTGCGGCGACATAATGAAGCCAGAACATTTTAGAGGTGGTATATTTAAGTTCAGTCATAGATTTCAGCTTGTTTTATTTTGTTTCTGAGTTTTTCTTGCATTCTGTGTGTCAATTTGATCATATAAGAGAACAATTTGATCACCACTGGAAACATACAAATATCAAAGTTAGACTCTACTGCTTCACAGCAGTGTAATAAAATGTTATAGAATTAAAATGGACTTATAAGTAGCAGTAAGAGATATTGATACAAGGCTTTACAATTCAAAATGTCTATCAGGGCACTGTGTGGCTCTTCTCAGCATGGTATTTGAACACCTCAGACATCTGGTGCTTTATCAGCTCATATAAAAGATTCCTAAAGAAACCCTCAAGGGAGAGAATGCCTACAGTATGAAAATGTTTTATAGACTCAGGTTCCTGGCCCCCGCCTGTCAGCATCATTAATAGCACCAATTTTCAGCTGAATTGAGAAATGCAAAGTGTAATTAATCCTTTCCTTCACATTAAATGGATAGTTTATGCATGCACAAATTTGCTTTAAATTTTTGAGCCAGTGATGATGAGCAAATACAATTATATTGTTAGGATTTGACTTATAGCAAAAAAATGTAAAGGAGTTCAAAATCAAGCAGAATCAAAATCCTCCATTCCATCCATGTCACCCCATATTATTCCCCAAGTCAGTATTTCAAATGTGAGCCATATCCAGTTTGAAGAGTCATATTTTGTTAAGTTACTGTATGTAACACAATATGAACAGCGTAATAGGCATGAAGCATCAAAGAAATGGTATATCTGTTGAAAGTTGATGCACTTTTCATTTGACGATAAGAAGTGCAATGAATTTTAACTTGTTACTATGAGGCTTATTGATACTTTCGGGTTATTAATGCTCTGAAAAATGAATTACATTGTTATGTGCATTTGAGTACAATTATAATGTGCTTCAGCTCCACTGGGAATGATGAAACTTCCTAAAAATAATCATGTAATTTCCTTTTCTTCCTGCACCGTCCCTTCCCTGTCAGTGTGCCATTATGTTACAAGAACTTCAGGTACTGGAGCTCAATATAAGCAGAAACAAATTAATGAAATTTCACCACAGTGTGGGATTTGAACCTATTTATTATGGGTCTACTGAATTATTAAGCGACTCATCTATCTAGTATCTCAGAAAGAACCTTTTGATTAAAAACTCTATTTAAAGGGGGTTTTAGTAAACTTTAATTCATTAAAACTTACTGAGTTAAGTACATCGGTGGTTTAAAATTAAAAATCTGGTTTATGTTTGTATATATCTGTTACATCTACATAATCAAAGCAAATAATTTAAATATATTTATACCTATTACATGGATACGAGTGTATGTAACACATAAATGTATAGATTTGTGTGTGCTTTTATAGGCACATTTAACACACACACATATATTCATGTGCAGAAAAGAGAGGGAGAAAAATGAGATGACTGTTAAAATGGTCACTCTTTTATTAACATAATGTGGATGGATATTGCTAAGGCAGGTTGTACGCAACCCTTCAGCAAACTGATAAATAGGAACGGGAGGCCTTATTTAGAAGATTTTCCATGAGGGTGGACCTGTATACTGGTAGACAGCTGAGAAGAAAATAATCAACTCCTGCATCCGTTTCCAACTGTCCTTTGAGCAACACCAGTGGGAGTGAACTCTAAAGAATCTGTGTTGATGCTCATACCACCAGATCTTGGCTGCACTTAACTAATTGAGGAGTACACCAAACAACTGATAAAACCTAACTCCATTATTGATAGGTGTAGCTCTTCAGAAGCACAGATTTTAAACACCTCTAAACAAGTGCTGATGAGGCCATTAAAGTAAATAAAAAAAAAAAAACCCTCCTTAAATTAGCACATCAATTCATGTTCAATGAGGTCCTGCTTAAGTAATTTAATTCTCTTTTAAACTTTATAGATATTGTTATTTATTACACCATTCCGTTTCAACACAATCTTGGAAATTTCTCATAGCTTAATTTTTTTTTTTGTCAGTAAACATTGAGAAAAAAAGCTTTTGGCTTTGGTGATTTCTCTATGGTATTGGTTAGGATGATCCCTCAGTAAATTGACTCCTTTATATTTCAAGAATGTCAAAGACTCACATTTTATTCTTCCCATCTGAGAGCTCCATTAACAATTTTTTTTTCAGTTTTCCTCCTTCTTTCCTATTTTTTTTTGTTTGTTGGTTTTTAGGTTTGGTTTTTTGTTTGTTTTTAACAGGAAAATAAGAATGCAGCAACATTTAAGTTAGTTGTGTCATCAATAATCAAAGTAATTTTGGTGTCTTGGCTATAAGTGTTATAAGAAGAAGAGCCATTTCACTCTAGCAACGCAGGAATAAGTTTTTCCAGAAAATGGACTTCTATTCTGTACCGATAGGACAGCAATGATACTAATAAGCAAAGACACAGTCTGCACAACTCCGTTGGTGATATATTTTCTACCGAGTAAATTTAACTGACCTCTGTCAATACATCTCACTGTCACAGAGTTCTCCAAGACATATTTAGACCTCAGAATGGCATGTATGCTTTTTTTCCTCTCTCTCCCTCTCTCGCTCTCCCTGTCGTATTGACGTGAATGGTCTGAGCATTCTTCTCTGACGTTGAACTCAAAGTGGGGACCCACATCCACGCAGCCCAAGCGATACCCAAACAGGTTATCTTACTATGTGAGACAAACACCTGGCAAGTGCAACTTAATCTAGTGCTAACTGGAGTAATTCATCTTTGGAGTCAGCTGAGTCATTGTGAGGAACACATTTAATGCTTGCTGTCTGCCCTGCAGCAGTTACATTTTTATTTCTGGGTACAATTCACTATGTTGTTTATCCTGGATATAGCCTCAAGTCATCTAAGACTCTCATATCAGAAACAGAGCGAGTATTGAACTCTATAGGACAGAAGGATTTTTTTCAGTACAACACTATGGTTTCTATATGACCTGTTTCACTAAGTTTTGAAGGACTGTGTAAAATATACTCATTAGAGGAGCCTGAGGTTGGCATTTTTCAATAGCTCCTCAGCCAGCTTAAATCAACCTAAACCAGGCAGCCATTAGAAAGGGTAATTCTGTTGATAATTACTTTCCCCTGTTCACCATGGCTTCCTTGCTATTCCCTTGCATTTACTTGACTTATTTTGAGCTATGGTATGAATCATATATAAAAAAAAAAAAAAAAAAGAAAAAGAAAAAAAAAAAGAATAAAAAAAAGAAAAAGTATCTGCTGGGGAACACGCATATAGGTATGTGAAGAAAAATTGACCTAAGTGCACATCTTCCACTAAACATAATCCAACCCAAACATGGGCCGTCTTGATCTACTCATATTTTTCCCAGTGCAGCCTTAGTACCAGATATAACATGTAAGTATCTGCAGAATGAGCTAGATCAGAAAGGTGAGCCCAACAAACCAACACAAAGAATTTGGAAGGGCAGGATCATATGAGGAGGGATGACAGGAAGGAGAGCAAAATCACCTGTGTTAGTAGCAGCCCTCAATTAGATTAGATTAAACATAACACAAAACTTCCCTGTTTGATCAGTCTAACATGATTGTGAAGCCTCAGGGCTAAAAGTTTGATTATGTCTGGATTCAAAGCTTCTTTGAATTAAAGTCAGCTGTGAAGACAGCAGTTCTAATGGATTTAATTTATTTCCTATTAACACAATTTGCAGTGAGCACTAACAGAAGACGTCATTCAAGTTATCAGTGATACACATGGTCTCAGGTGATAGCAAGGAACAGATACATTAGAGAAAGGTGAGGTAGAATAAATGTCTTCTGACCTTTGCTTCCCAAAAGTCCTGACTTGGTCTCTGTTGTTCAATATAGCCTTAAATTCTTGGGTATGAGATTTTTTTTTTCCAGCATTTTTCTGGCCACTGAGATGTGGTAACAATGAGTTTAAAGTCCAATTTGAATTTACTGCCTTCTAATTTAAACAAATGTTTTCTATTTCTGAAAGACAGGGCATGGAAAATTCGTATTCCTGATTAACTGGCTTTACTGCTTGGATTTTTGTTTATGCTTTTACCATATAAACTATTATTTAGCTCCTTCCTAACACAGAATTTCCATTTTTTCCACATTCTACTAAAATTAACAATTATCCTGTAGTCCACTTTCATCATTCCTCAATGATGAAATACTTTTCTTGAAATGGGATGAAGTGTTACCCAAAGTATCAAAATATAGCACTGACTTTCTTGAAGGGATTACATTGTTTCCTTATGTACTGAGGCTTTTCATTATGAATCACCAGGATTTAAAGTATTTTTAAATGTAAATACAGATTAAGCAAAGTTTTTTATTGACGCATCTACAGGATAAACTCATCCATTTCCAGTAAGGCTCTCTTCATAGCCTGCATTGCACTTCAGATTTGGATTTTGGTTGGCAGGCAAACAATTCATAATGTTTGGCAAAATTCTGTATCAGTGATTGCCAGTGTCAAGAGTTTAACTCTAAAGTTAATGCCATTTTTTATAATAGAAATCACATTCAATATAGACAGCAGAGGCTTCAAATAAGCTATTGAACGTAGCAAGGAAAAAAAAAAGTTTCAAATTATGTAGCATATACACGATGTAATACATGGAAATTATATGCATTCTTCCAGTGCTGGATGTAAAATCAATCCTTTTGTCAAGTGCTCCTATTGTAGACTGCCATGTTGGAGACCTACATTCAAACAAAGGACTCGGAGGGTTGGGCACTTAGCTTCCAGGGAGAGGAGCCTTCTGTCATTCAATAACTCTCTTCAGTCGCAGATGGCAAATGAGCTACTGCAGGTAAGATGCTTCAGACAAGCTTCTGAAAGCCCTTTTTGATAAAGTCTCACATCTGAGGTTAATGACAACACCTAAGGTGTGGGAGTCATGTAATAAGCGTAAATCTGACTTGGAAAATTAAAAACAAAGAGCAGGAAACAAAGAAAAAGTAGCACTAGTTTGAAGAGAGTGGCATTGTAGTCAGAAGGAGTAAATAATGAGGAACAATGCGGTAAGATGCATGAGGACTTAGATGATTTAAATACTAAAAGATGAAAGCTAGTTCAAAGCAGCTAAATAGAGAGCAGTGACAGGTTCCTAGGGAAAAAAAGGATATCAAACAATTGGGTGTGTCATTAAATATAAGAAATCAAAAGGTAAAAAGAGTCTAAAAGATAATTCTGTGTGCAGCATTAAATATGAATGATAAGTAATAAGATGAGAAAAGAAAAATCTATGTCTAACATTAAAAACAAAAGGAACGTTACCAACTATGCCTAAGTAGGGCAAAAAGGAGTCAGGTACAATTTATTAATATAAACAAAATCTAGAAGAAACAGACTAACTAAGAAGTGAACAAAGGAAAAAGGAATCCACTTTCAGTTAAAAAAATCCAGGTGGTTATTCACTCCTGGGAGATCGGAGTGCAACGAAGACAGATACTTCTCATTGAAGTACAATTAAAAAAGCTCTGCGAGGCTGTAGTTTTTTCTCACTCTACCAATGGCTCAGATAAAGCAAGGGCAAAGGAGGAGGAGATTCTTAGAGGAGGCATTTGAGGGCCATATGATTATTCTGGAAGCAAAATCAAAGCAAAGGAGACTGCCTTTGCAGAAGTACTCGGGGCACCAAAAGCCACAGGTTAGAGGCATCTCAGAATCTCACAGTGAGATCTCACAAATACCTGTGAAAGTCTGAACCATAAGTGATGCTAGCAGAACTCTTAACGCTATGAGTTCTAACAGGTGAAGTCCATTAAGAGTAAAACCCATCAGAGTCAAATCTCGCTGCTCCTGCTATTCTTAATTATGACACAGCAACATTAAGAAATCGACATTTCTTTTTTTCTCTTCTTCGTTGAGACAATGACCTGGTCACAGCTGGAGTTCCTTGGGTCATCTTCTTTACCCTTTTGAGCCCATGTGAGTTTGTCCAAGACAAATCTTTCCTGGTATATCATTTGTGATATTAAAAAAAAACTGTGGACTTAATTTTGGCAGAAATGGTGGGTGATTAAGGAAAGCAGTAGGTTGTTGGGTTGGGTTTTTTTTTAATTAAAAGGTTGGAACATCTCATGCTTTTCACTTTCTAAATTAGAAATACAGGGCATAGATTAAAACTTTAAGCATTCAGAAGTGAGAAAATTCTGGCTGGAGTGACTGAGGTAGGTTCTGACTAGAGTATCTCTTAGGAATATCGTAACTGCATGAAACATTACTACCCCTCCTTTACTCCATTTGTATATACACCACTTACTAAAAGGTAGTGCAACTCAGAAACTGTGATTTGTTACATTTCCTGGAAGTGGGAGGGTTCACTGCAGCTTTAGTTCAGTGCAGGGAGCTCTGTGAGCCTGCTGGTGGACATCTTTTTAGCATCCCTGGTCCAGGCAAAGTTATATTGCAGTGTGCCTATATTGATAATTCACTCTAGTTTGGCAAGATTTCCATGGGTGCAATGCAAAGCACACTGCTCACTGCAGCGTTATATCTTGTCCCAGTCAAGAGTGTAGGAGTTTTATAAATTCTAATGGAACAGAACACATGAATTGCTTATAGCAGGCAAAGCGATATTCTTTTCTTGAGAAGAAAGGAAAAAAAAAAAGAAGAATGTATTTTCTAACTTAAAATGTAAACAAATTTCCTTCCACCTTCCCCTTCTCAAAACAGTCCTTCAGACTTCTTTAACTACTAAAACTGAAACTTCCCAGATTAAATAGTTAAGGATTAGTGATGTTCAAGTGGGCCTGGGGATACAGCTTCTGGTTTGTCTTTTTTCTTTTTTTAATCTGAAAATCCTGTAAAACAATAAAAACAAATCTGCCATACAAAACCATTTCATGACCTCGCTAGAGGCTGGCCCTCACTAGGCAAAAAACCTTGTATGAAGATGAGAGAAGCAGGCAAAATGCCTTGTGCAGACCTGATTAGCATTTGCTATTGACTGCGCGTACTTCATTTATATTATCACAGCATGTTCACAGAGCCATACTTCCTGCCACGTCCTTACAACCAGACTGACCTCATTATTTGCTATAAGACCAGCTATGGTTATTGTGTCTTGCCCATACTGGTCTCGCAAAGCTGAATTTTCTTTGCCTGATCATCTTGGTGGTATAAAATATCAACACAAAGAACGTCTTATATCCCTGGAAAACATTCCCCTATTCTTTTTAGTCATAAAAAAAGGCATAGCTGACTCACAGCAATCATCTGTAGCATTTCAGTTTGGAAAAAAATCTTTTTAATGTCCTATTTCCTTTGACATTCATGTCTCAAAAGCACAAAGTAAGATGCTGAAGACCAATACCTGCAGCTGCTTCATTTCCCACTTTATGCTAATACCTTTGCTTTTCAAAATGTGACTGAGCTTCCCATAAGTGGCAGTTGCAATTCCAATCTATACAGGTTCCCTGAGATCTATTTAAAATCCCTTAGAAAAACATACTATTCATCTTCTTTAAGGGATCACTACATTCCAACTCATCTTCATATTTACATAAATATTTTTATCATTTCAGTAGACCTAAGTGTCATCATTCTTTTTGCTATCACTCACTGAAAATGTACTGCTTGCCTCCTACTCCCTCGAATTTTTTTTAGTTTCTCTGAAATTACACAGTTGCTCTACATCATAAGCAATGCTGTGCTGACTGATTTTTTTTTGCCTCTGAGTGTACACATTTTCTAATTTTCTACCAATAAATCTTGTATTTTGAGAGAAGATTAGTTTCTTTCTTTTTCTCCAGATAATAGGTAAAAGGAGCTGATAATGATATACAGTCCTCCCTAATATCTGTTCTAAAGTTAAATCAATCATTATATTCACTCTGCAGGAACATCAAACCTCTCTCACTTCAAAGGAGATAATTTTTAATCTGCTAAATTTAACAGATTCAGTTGTGATCAGACAGATGTGATCTAACACTTTAGGAAAATGTAAAGAGGCCCAGACCACCTTCATGTTATTGTCAGCCTTTTCTCAGAGATATATATGTAATTATTTGTTCCACTGTTTCTATTTTGTATCTAAATCCAGTTTATTAATCTGACAGAAAGTTTTCTACAAAATATATAACTTTGAGAATGAGAGGAAATGAGAATGAGCAGAAAGATATCCCTAGATTATTTTTCTCAGTAAGAATCATGGGGAAGTGTCAAGGTCTCACACCCTTTTCCAAGTACCAAATAGCGCTGAACAGTTCAATTCATAGAATCATAGAAACACAGAATGATTAGAGTGGGAAGGGACCCTAAAGATCATCGAGTTCCAACACCCCTGCCATGGGCAGGGACACCTCCCACCAGACCAGGTTGCTAAAAGGCCCATCCAGCCTGGCCTTGAACACTGGCATTCTCAGAGAAGTTTATATCTGATATTTAAATTAATTCTGCTCATGAGGTATCCTCTTATATATTTTTTTTATTCTTTCCTTTCTCTTCCACAGGAAGATTTTCATCACAGAATCACAAAATCACAGAGGTTGGAAGGCGTCTTTGTGTATGTTGTAATCCAGCTCCCAGTTTAGGGCAGAGTCAGCTACAGGAGGTTGATCAGGACTGTGTCCAGCTGGGTTTTTAATATCTCCAAGAATTAAGAGTTTTCAGCCTTTCTGGGCAACCTGTACCAGTGTCTGACCACTCCCACAGGAAATTTTTTTTTTTTCTGATGTTTAAATTAAATTTCCTGTATTTATGTTTGTGCCCGTTTCTTCTGTCCTTTCGTTGGTTACCACTGAGAGGACTCTTGTCCATATTTATACCATCCAAACAGGTATATATACCCACATTGTTTAGATCCTTTGGTGGGCATTCTCTTCTTCAGCCTTAACAGTTCCAGCACTCTCCACTTTTCCTCATATAACAGAGGAATTTCCATTCCTTAATCATCTCTGTGGCCCTTGGCTGGACTTGCTGCAGTACATCCATGTGTTTTTTATAAATGAGAGCCCAGAGAAAAAGAGATGGTATCTCAAGGGTCTCACTAGCGCTTAGCAAATGAGATGGGTGATGTTCTGTTTTGGGGTAAAACAGAACCAATTTTCTGTTCAGTAATTTTACTTTTGAGCTGGGCCTCTTCTAACTCACTGAAGTCTGAAATTAAGAGCAGATTGTTCAGAAACTGTTCACTCTCACAGAGCTAAGACCTGATTATACCAAGGAATGGTGCACAGAGGCCCTTGCTTATACATATTGCTAGAACAACCAAGGGCAGGGAATTCCATTCTTTGCCCAGTTGGAGGTGGGAAAGGGTACAGGGTTCACACCTGTAGGGAGGAGTGGAGAGGACAGGTGACCCAAAACTTCTGATTGGTCAATCCAGCCAAACCCTCGACAGGTGACCTCCCATGACCAGCTGGAGGCAGTCCTACCTGTGCAGCCTGGGAAGCTGCTGGCCTTCATTGCTCCAAGGACATGTAAGTTATCTCCTCTCTGACTAACCCGTCCTGCAGATAGGAACCTAAGGGTTATATATTTTAAATGTGTTTAGCAATATATAACTAGTTTATTTCAATGGGAATTTGGCACTTACATATTTCAGAGAATGTGGACCAGCAGAAGCTTGTTTATTGTCATGCAGGAAGTTACAGCAAAGAAGAAAAGGGAGTCAGATCACAAAAATCCCTATTCCTAGACTCATCTTCCTACTTTACTAGATATATTTGACATTAATATAATAGATTGCAAGCTACTGACATTATAATAGGTATCTAAAGTTGACATTAATTTAGATGTACTTTTAATCTTGGTAAAACTGAAAGCAGAGACATGATTTATTCCAAGTGAAATAAAATACTAGGAAAAACAACACCACTATTTTTCAAGCAAACCGTTTACATACAGAGCAACGTAGCAGCGGGAGCTCTGACCGAGGAAACATACAAAATACAAAAGCTGTCACCTCCTCAAACATTTTCCTTCAGTCTTGATTTCACAGAAGAAACTACATAAGATTAAGGTAATAATTTCTTTATTAACTTATAAGAATAGCATTTTCAGAAGTATTGCTTTTCTTAGGAAGCCTGCGATAAAGCTGAAAGGTGCCACCACAAAAACATACTGCAGGGAGAAAAATAATTAGTGAATTTTTGTGCTGTATAATTCAGAGGAAGGAATAAACAACACAATAGAAAAAGAAAGGAAGAAATGAAAACCAGTATTGTATTATATTAGCAAGGCCTTCTCTATATTAACAACAATGTTTAGATATTAATGCAACTTATGTTTATTGGTTTAAAAGATCATTGCTAGATAATTCATGAACCTCAGAAGAGTCATTAATGGCTACTCTAATGAAGCCTTTACATGTCAGAGCAAAATTGTTTGTTACAGAATTATTCACATACTGTAGTGAATTTTGAGGATTGATTTATTTGTTTCTAAGTACTCGCCATCTATATAGGCAACAGATATATATCTGTGCAATATACTACAGCAAATTTATACCATGACAACTGTTGGCTGCAGGCTTGATCCACTGAGCATTTGACCCTTGGCTCCCACCAGAGAGAAGCCAGTTTTCCCAGCAGAGAACAGGATATTGATACAATGAGAAGCTGCAAGGTTAGGCACAACTCTTGTGTTTGAAAGAGCAAAGATTCAGAACAATTATAGAGGTCACAAGCTAGAGGGCTACATAACTCATTCAAGTAATTAACCTTAATGACTGACTTTAACTAAAGTAAGCAAATTCAAGGCTCAACAGCTTTTCTAAAGCTACCTCCTTCTCAGAGACCTCAGTTCACTCGGATGTGCTATTGGAAGTCCGTAAGTATAGAAGAAACATTATATCCTGTTCTGATGATCATACATGCAATATAATAAAGGGAGAACAGAAACAATACATTGTAAGGCAAATAGAAGCAATAATCCAGTAATAAGCAGGAAACCAGATGAGTTTTGTAAAGTGAAGAGTAGTAAAAGAAGGAAAGTAAAGGAGGTCCCGTTTATGTTGTTTGCCACCTTTCTTATCTTTCCCTCCCTTGTGGAGGAAGCAGAATCCACCTCACGTCTGTTGTCTCTGGAAGTGGGTGCCAGTGCATCAGTTCTGCAGGAGATGACAGGATGATTCTTTCAGCCCATTCTGCGTCTCACTCTTTCCTGCTCCATCATGAATTCGCTCAACAATGAGCACACACTAGTTCTTCTGTGACTTTGTTTTAGGATCCAGGAACTAACTAGATGGAAGAAGAAGCACTAGGAATACTTGGGGGACAAGAAGATTTCCAGCACTGGCAGTGACAAAGCTGAGCTGGAACTGTTCAGGTTCATTTTCAAGATGATTAAAGTAGTCTTGCATGTCAATGGTGAGCAGCTGTCTCCCTCTGAGAGACTGTATTTTTAAGAGATAACTAAAATCTTACCACTGAACCCATTCCTCAGCTATTAATTAACGTGGTCCAAAATACTTAGTCTGTCTCAATTAAGCTAATTCTATACAGACCAAAACAGATTTGTTTACTGAAGTTTAGTTAGAATCATAGAAACATTCAGGTTGGAAGAGAAGAGACCCTTGGGATCAGCAAATCCAACCATCTGCCCCACTCTACAAATTCTTCCCCTACACCAGATCCCCCAACACCACATCTAAATGACTCTGAAACACATTCAGGGATGGGGACTCAACCCCCTCCCTGGGCAGCCTATTCCAGCCTCTGACCACTCTTTCTGGGAAAAAATGTTTCCTAATGTTCAGCCTAAACCTACCCTGTTGCAGCTTTAAGCTATTCCCTCTTGTTCTATCGCTAATTCCCTGTGAGAAGAGACCTCTCTACAATGTCCTTTCAAGTAGTTGTAGAGAGCAATGAGGTCTCCCCTCAGCCTCCTCTTCCTCAAACTTAACAGTCACATTTCCTTCAATTCCTCTTTCTAAGATTTATTCTCCAGGCCCTTCCCCAGCTCCATTGCCCTCCTCTGCACTCGCTCCAGTCCCTCAACATCTCTCTTGTGTTGAGGTGCCCAGAACTGGACACAATACTCCAGGTGTGGCCTCACCAGTGCTGAGTCCAGGGGGACAATCCCCTCCCTACTGCTGCTGGTCATACTATTTAGTTTAAATGGAAGTGTTTATGACTAGAACTATGGTATTAATGGAACCCTTTTAATGAAGGTGATGATTTTCTCAAAAGCCAAAGAAAGGGGAAAGAATAGTGCATGTAAACAAAATCCTCATTTTTGTGATGAAGTTTTAGCTTTAAATTGTTTTTATTACATTCTCACCAATATGATCTACTATCATTTATCTATTGTGCCGTCATAGTAAAATGGCATTTTTTAATACCACGCTCGCTCAGGCTCTCTCAAAATCATCACTGGACAAACCAAGGATGTGGATATCTCAGATGATTTTCAATTGTCTGAATTTTAACTGTCAAAACTGGAGACCATAGTATACTACTACCGCTAAAAAAAAACCAAACTATTTGCACTTTGACAAAAATCAGTACAAAATAACTATTTTCTCTGCAGCAAAAGTGGGGCAGTGAAATGCCACAGAGTATGCAGGGTGCTGAGTCTCCATCTTTCTGTGCATTTTCTGTTGAATAATAGAAAGTTCATGGATATCTTTACAGTACCCATCTAGGGCAGGAGCATAGCCAAAATCCATTTCATTTGCTCGCAAATCTTCTGTATAGGATTTACAGTTCTTCTGACAGACTGAGCAGGCTGTGTTAACTCACAGTCTGAACCGATTCTCTGCCTGCACATTTTCATTACCACTGAGAGAACACAGTTGCACTTAAGACTTACCAACTTTGTGTTTTCTTAAGCAAAACTGTTCATTTGAGGAAGAGGGAGAAGTGTTTGTTATTGTGAAAGGAATATCCTCCATTCATTAAAGCTTTGATGATTTAGTTTTGCTTGATTGAAAAATTAATCAAATCACCCTTGAGATACTGTCGAAATCCAATACATTTGTGCTATTTACCTAGTTATTTTGATGAACCCACTGTTTTAAGAAGACACTTCCCCTTTTTTTATATGTTGTGTTTATTTGCAAAAAAAATACACACAATTATGGTGCCAGCATAGGTCCTAAGTAAAGGCGATCTCATAAACGCTAATTGGAAGCAAGTATATATATATAAAATAAATCTTGTTCGCACAACACTGTGGACTTATTTGCAAAAAATATTTCCAAAATGAAACTGAGACACCACTGAGAAACAGGTTTTACATATTCACTAGCTTTAGTTCTTGTAGATTTTAGGAAGAATCTACAAGGGACTACTTGACCCAAATGATTTTTATCATTGTTCATCCTGGAAGAAATATTCTGATTCATTGCATTAACTGTTAAAATTGCTCACCCACGCCGCAGATGACTCCTGTTGCAGCATTGCAACACCACAATTTTGTGTAATGATACTGGTCATGTAAAATCTGTAAAGGACTCCCTTTTTAAATAACTGTATAACTTATTTACTCTTTAAACTCTGCAGAGCATTCTCTGTTTCATAAAGCAAAGGGAAAGCATACAAGAGATGAAAAGGAAAAAAAAAAGGAGGTCATCTCATGTCATTCACCAAATATGGAATAAAAAGTCTTTATATTTATACATAGTAAAAGAGAAAATCACTAGCTCTGCTAAATAGAAAATAATTTTTGAAAGAATTACTGAAAGGAACAGGCACTGCAACTCAAATTCCCAGCCAATATGAATGAAACTGAGAAAGAAACTGCAGATGATGCTAAGAGAGGCGAAAGAAAATGGATTAACAATGATGACTGAAAAGATTTATCTGAAAAGGGACACCTTTCCAAAGAAAGACATATTACAACCTGACTTCCTATTAAAGTGAAAGAGAATAAAAAAATTACATAAATAAGCAACTATTACAATGACAGAGAGTATTATAGTACATTAGGGTGATAAAATATCTTCTCTTTTCCTGCTCCTTGAACATGGTTTTGTCTTTTTCATGATAGATGAAGAGGAAAGCAGACAAACAGATAATTTGATTTCACTGTATCTTGCTGCTGACATTCAAGTGAATGTGTTCCAAAAGAACGTAATTTTTTTTTTTTCAGAGAGAACAAGGCCATAAAAAGAAGCAATAAAGGAGAAAAACAAGGAAGTTTATGTTAAAAGAGGTTTCCTCTCCACTTTCAGAAGATATCAGTTCTTTGTTCCAATTCTGTGGATTCCAGCAGCTAATTGCAGTTTTCTATGAAGTAATTAGGAAGAGAGTTTTATAGAACACAGGATGTTTTTCTTCCAATGAAAAACATGAATTGTTAGTTATTAGCCTCTAAGCTCTGTGCTTTGTTCAGATTCAGTGATTTAGTTCCTATATAGTTTCTGTTTCCACCATACAATGTCCAGACCAACTTTGGGTTGGTTTTATGTTTTGTTTTTTTGGTTGGTTTTTTTTTTAATTATTATTGTTTTCTTTTCCCTCCTTTTAAACCTTCAATTATATCATTTATTTTTTGGATTGTACGTGACTGGTTTGAGGACTGTAATCTCTATAAAAAGCTTGCCAGGTGCCTAGCACAGTGGGACAACCAGTAAGTTTCCAAATACAATAAGAAAATAATTCAAGAAAAACCCATTTCTGAATACAAAATTATTTAAGCAGCCACAGTTAGTCAGATCTAAATTCCCTAGTGCCTTTGGGTCATTTTTGAAAATAGGGATTGATCACTTCCTAAAATAAACTGGATTTGAATCGAAGTTTACAATAAAGTACACCACTGGCAGCCATTAAGCAACATTTTTGATAACTAAAGTCCGTACTTAACCTTTCCCACTCATTCTATAACACCAAGTTAAATATCACTAAGGAATGGAGACACACATCGGAAAGCACCCAAAAAAAGCTGAAGTGTGGTGCATAAGCACAGGTTTTTGGTGGTTAAGAGATTTTGATGATAAGGCTGCAGCAACAGGCCATTGATGCTGTGGCCAAAACTCCAGGCTATTTTGTTCACCAGTGCAGGAATAGCCTTGGTGATTATGTCCAGCTAATAATTTTGTCTGTTACCGCTATATGAATAGATAAGATCATTTTGCTATGACTTTTTTTTCCCATTTTTTGGTTGTTGTTTTTCTGCACAAGTAATATGCAGCCCTCACAAAGGCTACGTATTTGATGTTCGAGTTAATTGTGATTGTGACTGATGCATCAGAGTGCAGAGCTTCATTTCCATTCCTTTACTTGACAAATATTTACAAATTTCAGCCAAGAATATTCACTGCATGGTTTTTAAGACAATATTTTTTACCTGTACGGAATGAAATGTATTTTCTGATGAAAATTCATGAAGTGAAAAGTGACCTTCAGGAAGCCTGTGAAAATCCAGCTCCGACAGTGAATCTTTCTGTCTGAATCCAAGTCTACATAGTTCTACTGGTGTGCCCAGCCCATTTCCAGTGACACAAGGACTATACAGCGATATTTGTACCTTCTCTGAACCGCACGCCCGCACCGGTTCTATTTTTGCTGCTGGAAACAAGGGCTCGGAGAACAGAACAAGCAAAATGCCTGGGTGCTGTACTTGTCATTTTAGAAACATTTGCTTGTAGTTTCTGTATGACATCTGAGCTCACGATTTTCTGTGCTTCTTTAAGAAATGTGAAATCCCCCAGATGCCGGTTTGTGGCAAAGCCTGGAAAGTAATTTTTCTCTTATTTTAAGGCACACAGCTTCTCTTAAAAAGGTGGCTAGTTTGTTTTTTTTTATTATTATTCTAATGGCAGGAGCATTGATGCTCTTGGTTTCTCATGTTAATGGTAAATAACTAGTTGTGTTGCAGGGGAACAGACCATAAACCACCACGGGCACACCACTTGGCCAGATCTGACAGCACGACTTCTAGATGTAGAAGCGCTGTGAAGTGTGCTTAGACCTTTTGCTTCTGGTGGCCTTTGAATTACATTGTTCGTGTCAGATCATGAAAGGACATGGATTGCTGGAACTCTGACTGCTCACTTTTGTTTTTCTGCTTGTTTCATGAAGATAAAAGTGCTTCTTTTTTGACAAAGGCAACAACATTAGGGGCTGTATTTCTTCTCGTTCTCTCTCTTTTATCAAAAAGATATTGATTACCCTATAATGGTATTTCCTTTCAGGTTATAGAAGAACAAAGCTTATTCTGTTATTCCAAATTCCTTGGAACGGCTCTGTTTTTAGTTTACATTTGCCTGCAACATTTCATTCAAAGAGCTGGCACTGCTCTTGCTTGCTTCAAAGGCAGGAGATGAGCAGTTGCCATTATGTCAAGGCTTTATACTCAGCTACATTGTATCTGGAATAGTCACAGTAGTTTATCGTCTTACTATTAAGTCAAAATCAGTTATCTTTCTTCAAGTTTTCTTAGTAGAATAATGGGCTAAAGAGTTCACAATTTGGCCAGCAGTTATGGTTAAAAAGAGCTTTCTTGCGATAATGTGGGGAAAGCATTCTGCAAAGCCTACCAGCCTCAATTGTTTTCATATTCTACTTTATTTTGCTTCCTGAAGACAGTGCACATATACATTCACACACACACACATGCACACAGACACACACAACTAAGATAAATATGCTCAAATTTGTCTTGAATAAGGAACTGTTCCAACATAGATCATAGAATGATAGAATGGTTAGGGTTGGAAGGGACCATAAGATCATCAAATTCCAACCCACCTGCCTTCAGCAGGGACACCTCCCACCAGACCAGGTTGCTCCAAGCCCTATCCAGCCTAGCCTTGAATACCTCCAGGGATAGGACATCCACAGCTTCTCTGGGCAACCTGTTCCAGTGTCTCACCATCCTCACAGGAAAGAATTTCTTTCTAGAATCTAATCTAAATCTCCCCTCTTCCTATTTCAAGCCATTGTCCCTTGTCCTGTCACTACACTTCCTGACAGAAGAGTCCCTCTCCAGCTTCCCTGTAGGCTCCCCTGAGATATTGGAAGGCTGCTATAAGGTCTCCCCAGAACCTTCTCTTCTCCAGGGTGAACAAGCCCAGCTCTCTCAGCCAGCCTTCATAGGAGAGGTGCTCCAGCCCTCTGAGCATCTTCATTGCCCTCTGCTGGAGCCACTCTGGCAGATCCATGTCCTTTCTATGATGAAGACTCCAGAGCTGAACACAGTACTCCAGGTGGGGTGTCATGAATGCAGAGTGGAACCACTTCCCTTGACCTGCTGGCCACGCTGCTTTCGATGCAGCCCAGGATGTGGCTGGCTTTCTAGGCTGCCACTGCGCACTGCCGGCTCATGTTGAGCTTTTTATTCACCATCATTCCCAAGTCCTTCTACTCAGGGCTGCTCTCCAGCCACTCTACACCCAACCTGTATTTGTGCTTGAGATTGACATGTCTCAGGTGCAGGACATGATAAGTTTCTTAGTTGTACCTTAAAAAAAATACCCTTTGGATTGACAAGGCTTTTAACTTGAACTTTTTGAATGTCAACACATGTGGTAGGAAACTGCAAATGGCACTGCACGTTGCAAAAACTACTGTGTTTATCTCTCTGGTTGCAAAAGGAGGATGCAAAGATCCAGTGCAGCACTTCAGCCTGACTGTTCTGTGCATGGCCAGAACTACAGAAAAAAGGAAAGGCCTTGCCATAAATGAGACATACCACGAGTGAACAGAAGGAAAATGATAGCAGTAACAAAACCAAGCAATAGCCTGTGCAATGGCATAAGAGGGTAGTTATGAATCTCTGTTATTCTTGTTAACTTTAGGTAGATACATTGACAATCATTTAGGGTGAGCTGGAAAAACAAAAGCAGACAAAAAGGGTGAGCGTTGGATCACTGAGACATCATAGATTTTTTATTTTGGATTGATGGAGTTTGACAGTTCCATCATCTCTCCCCTTTAAAGCTGGGTAATTTAAATGGTGGACCCCAAATCCAGCTTTTGGAAGAGCCAAGACCACAAGCTGCAGACTCAACTGAATCAACCAGGGGATTACGTCAGGGTGGGAAGAGGAATCCAAGGAGGGAAAACATATGCATTGGGAAAGATGTGAGCCGATTCCTCTGTATTTCTTCCCATCTTCAACAAGAAATACATGGTGAGTTCTGGGAAATCTTGCCCTTTTATTGCTTTCTTTGTGCTTCTCTTTCCTTTCTAAGTACATAAGAGGACTGTGGGGCAGGAAAGAGAATTAGTAATGTTAGTAAGTTTCACACTTGAAATTTATGTATTTTATTTTTTTTTTATCACAGACATCTACTTTCTAATTTTTACGAGTTGCTTTATCTTGCAGATGAACACAGTAAAAATAATTAGTCTGAATTATTTTCACACTTAATACAGTCTAATAGGGTACAGACATACACATTCATTTAAGTGTGCATTTATAAGAATAGGTACATGTAAATATATCTAATTCCATTGATAAGGAAATTAAGATGGGGTTTCCTAAATGGAATAACTAATTATGCACCATCTGATAATTATTCTGAGGAACATTCTCAGTCTATGCTGAGAGCTGTTCAGAAAAGGCTGTGATTTACCACAGCAAGCACTCAGAAAAAGCAGAAAATAAATCAATTGACAATGATTGCATTGTATTCAATGATGACAATCTTCCTCCACCTGAACACTGCCAGGTTCCTTCTTCCCCCAAGCAAACCCTATGTTTTTATTCAACAACAACAACAAAAAAGCTTAATTCTACATTCCTGTAACAGAAAACAAGAAACTTCAGTCTTCTTTAAAGCCTACAGTAGGAAGATTTCTCAACAGAAAGGGAAAGTCTATCTTTAACATATTCCGCATGTGTGGATTTCAGCGTATTTATATTCATACAGACTCAAATGATGGATTCTTTTATTTTATTTGAAACCTTTTCCTTAAAGCAAGCATTTGTATTTTTAACTTGAGGTAAGGTTCTAAACATTAGCATTTGTGTGCATTTCATTCAGCCTACCTCATCATTTTCTTGTTTCATGCCCAGGGCTTAGCAGTTGGAGTTTAAAAACAGCCAGCTTTAATGTCTCTGACTGACATGTAATTTCTGCTTACTTTAAAGCTTTTTTTTGCTAACTTTGCCTTTTTTAAAATTCTTTCCTGTCCATAATCACAAACCTACATAAGCTCTTTTGTGGCTTAATAAATATTGTCAATTTTTAAAAGCTCAACATGGTGTGTATTCTTCTTCAAAGATAGTTATTAAGCATATAAAAAGAAGCTTGTTAAATTTGTAGATTTATTTTTGTTATTATTATTCCTGCTGCTTATATTTAAATGAGGAAAGATAATCCATTAAAGAGGCTGAACTGTCAAAAATACTGCTGTATCTGTAATTAAGTATAACCTTCCTGGGTTTAAATAACACTATGGTTATGACACAAACCAAGAAAAGCCTCTAAGTTTTAAATTAAATGCTCTGCCTCCCATTAACACTATTGTTTTGGTTGGAAACTCAAAGCCATGAGAGTGCAAAGGATCTATTTAGCTCATAGCTACTTTATTATCTCCCATTTTTAAAAGTGAATCATAACAAGTAACATGACTGTTTTTAATGTATATGTTACATATTAGCACCTTAGATTATATATTTAATGACATACATATATCTTAGTTCTGCAGAAGTATTATTGAGAACAGAAAAATAAAAGAACTCTGCGACATAGCTGTGCACTTAACTTTGCTTCTTATTGTCTGATCAAGTAAACTATTCTGAATAAAAATACAGTTAAAACAGTTTTCCTTTTCACACTGCTGAAGAAGAAATGTATCATTGCAGTCAGAGAGATAGATTCTCCTCCCCAAAAGTTTGTTGTTCAGTTGTTTGGGCTCTTTTTAAGAAAAACGCTTTGGAAAGCACTTTAAAATTTTCTCAGATTAGAAGATGCAAGAGCTGAATTATTTATTACATAGATTTTGCCATCATTCAGTTGGAGCTTCTGGCAGGGCTTATTCATTATTTGCTAATGTATATGTGGTTTAGATTAATAAAAACATGATTTTAATGAATCTGTTAGAATTTTGCCTGCCATGATGCTTACTACCCCACTGCATTGCAGAATATATGTGAGTAGCTACCTGCTGAGATGTGCATATCCACAGACAAGCAAAATACATAAAGCTGGGATCTGTGAGCTTCACTGCTCATCCCTGCCATGCTGTAGTCAACTAATCATGGATCTTCAGGTGGGAAACTACAACCGTTCTATCTGAGGACCACACACGTCCTTTCTTTTGTTTCCTACACAATCCATTTGATTCATATATGGGGTTTTTTGGAGTTTTTTTTTTTCCTAATTGTAAACTGTTTCATGTACAGTACAAATCACTAATCTGTGTTATATATCAGGTATGTATAAGGTATCATTCAATATGACAGTTTGGAGCAAAGCATTTCAAACAAGAAATTGATGGAGGAGAAAAAAGTAACGAGTGGCAAAGTATTCCACGTGAACATTGGGGGAAAAATTGTTAGAAAGCATTCATTCTCTATCAAAATTTCTCCCAAAGCCCATCCTGCCCTCAGTGAGTATTTAAACGAGGTTGTTCAGGGAAACAGTGACCTCTTAAATCAACTGCCCCTTCCGAGTTGCACGTCCCTTACTGCACGAGGGGTCCCTTCTCCTTTCTGAGCTACCTTATGTCTTAAAACAAAGAGTAGAAATAAACCTTCAGCAATTTTTACTTTCATTTTTCACATGTAAGTCTAGGTAAAATGAACTGTATGGTACCATGCACGACTCAAACTGGATATCCTGCAAAATGAATTCTCTGTGTTAGGTTCTGCTTTTCTTTTAAAGTAGCTGTAGGTTTTTTAATGATGTATATCGAGAACGTATTGCTCATTTGTTAGAGGACAATAGAATACAGTGCTATAAGTAGTCACTACAAAAAACATTTCCATAAGCCTCTGTACTCTATCATTGTGTTTAATATACTATATCCATGTCAAAGTGTAGCAAATTTCAAAATAAAATAAAAATGTTCAGGAGTAAGACAGTTACCAAACAGCATAAAATAACATCTAATACCTTTTTCACAGCTTCAAATAAAATACGTTTTAAAATCCATGAAAAACTTCCAACTCACACTTCAGAGCAAACCTGAAAGAGTACAGAAAGAGCTGTTTTCCTTACTATCCTGATTCATCACTTCTAAGGCCAGAGAAAATATCAGTGCTACTGTGTTTTCTTATCTAGCTAGAGAATTTAAGCTGCTTCTGCAGCTCGTAATAATCTGTTTAACTGGCATTTAGGAAGTAACATTAAGCCTAGGCACAACGTTGTTCTCTCTATCCCGCAAAGATGAATAGGAAGGCTCATCTTTAAGCACATGCATAATAGTAGTAACTCTAGGCTGTTCCTGCACATCAAGATAGGATCATCTGCAATTTTTTTTAGTATTTGTTTTGTTCAGGCATAAAGACAACTTTACTATCTGAAGTTCAATGCTCTGGTTTAGGAAGAGAAAAATAGATTGGGATGCTAGTGCTGTACACAAAACAAAACAAAAACATAATCACATAAACACATGATAGAGTGGGTGCACATGGACATATCTGTCTTTCAGATGAAAGTCAGGCTCACCAAAACATCTTGCTTTCAAAGATCTTCTAAAGTTCATCCACAAGTCACTACCTCTAGCTAGACTTTGAAGTAAAGTAAGTTTTGATAATGATGTCTAAAATCCTGAATAATTTGTCTTCGTCATTTGAGTTACTGTCCCTTTTTCTGTTAAGGTTACAATTAGAATATATTCAGACACTTTTGTCTCTGGTTTTCAGGTGATTTTCCTGAAATGGTAGGAATCTAGGTATAGTATGAATTTATTTCTTGACAAGTTTTGAAACTCTGTGGTAAGGAGTTCTCATGTATTTTGAAAAGTCAGGAGAAGCTGGAAAATGGAGAAATAAAAATACAGATATCGCAATCTGCAAAAAGGCCACGGAAACAGCTTGTGTTACCAGTTTGTAGCAGAATGGCTGTAATACTAATCCCATAGCATGACCTACAGCATGAGGCATAAAAATCAGAGCACATCAAAATGAATAAGACCAAATATAATAAGCAGCTTTGACTTCATACAGCACAATTTGCTATTTATGGAGAAATCAAGTATATTGTGCAGAAGATTTTTAAACCAATGCATTCGTAACAACTGAGTACTTCTTATGTTTCAAAAAAGAAAACACATTCTCTGGTTGCTTTTTGATGGACAAAATTATTTGATAAATGGTGGATGAAGTCACAGAATTACAAAAGTCTGATGCAACCTGAAGTGCAGAAGGCTCCAACTTTTTATCATTTCCCTGTTAGAAATATACTGTATCTCATCTTAAATCTGCTCAAAATTTCTCCATTAATTCCTTGAAAGAAGCAAAAGTAAAATAGTTGTATTACCCTGCTAATTTAGTCCTAGAAAAATTAGATGTTTTTTTCTTCCAATATAATGCAAGGGTTAAGTACTATTTACTTATGCCATAAGGCTGGAATCAAGTAAATAACTTCTATTATTGCTACCTCAAAAAATAAAACAGTTTTAATATCTGGTATTAGAGTTCCTGCTGTGTTCCTCTGAGGCTTTTTCATACCAGAAATTGAACAAAACTCTATTATGGAATCAAAGTAAATAACATCCCAGCTGTTATTTATTGTCACCCCAAAACAAGAAGTTACTGTAGCACAAAAATAATACAATTTATTTTAAATAACAGAAGATTTAAGTGTAGGAAAAGTAAAATAAAGTTCACTGACCTTTTTCCTTAATTTTAATTATTTTTCTAATTCATGTTAAAGATCAATGGTAAGCCACGTGTGACTTAGTTACATCCCCTGGAACAGTTTGAATCTGCAGGGAATAAATAAAAACTTAACAAGCTCAGAACTGTGAAATGTTCACTTTGTCTAAAGAACATTTCCATACTTAATCAGACTACAGGGATGATTTTTAAAATGTCACGGATTTTTCAGACTGACAAATTCCTTTGCATTAGAAAGTGTTCTCTATTGGAGTGAAAAGGCTTGTGCTTTCCTTTCATGCAGCTTCTCCTCTATAGAGTTGCCTTATTATTCAAGAAGAGCTGTCAAAGCACTATGAGGCCTTTATTTGGAAGGAAGCTGAGAACTGATGTAACAATTTTGCTTTTCCCATCTGCATTGCCTGAATAAATCCCAAAAAGTTACAGTTCATCTCCTTTGCACATTGGCTCTCGAGGCATCAAACCTACACAACATAGAGATGGGAAGAAACGCCCTTACAAATGTTGGGACAATAGAAATGAAACCCATTTTTAAAAATTAACCAAAATTCCACTGACAGGATGAGCCTTCCAGGTTATGTTAAGGGTGGATTTTTTACTGCTGAGTAGAAGTTTCTCTTTCCCTCCTTTTCCCAAAAAACCAGTCATCTTCTTTCAATGGAAGATACCTGTTAGCCAAATGAAATGGTGGATTTCTCAAATTTTGGCTCTCAGAAAGTGAAGACGATGCTGGTCTATGTATATAAACTTACACATACATTCCTGAGCCTCTGAAAATTGATCATAAAAAAAAAATGTACCTTTTGTTCAAATTATAGTTTAAGCAATTTCAATCTGAGTATCAGTGTCTTTAAGAATTAATTCCTTATACCCTGCTTCATATCCTTCATCGTTTGCCAACAAATTTCCAAAAGGATGTATCGAACAGGAAAAAGGAAGATGAGAGTAACAAGTCACACAAATAAATTAGCAGAAGTGTGATGTTTTTGTCTTCAGTGATACTAGGTACCAGATGACTTTTTAAGCAATTATTTGACTGTTGAAATGAAAAATTTGAAACATAAGAAAAGCTTTGTGCTAATGAATATGCTCATAAAACAGTCTAGGAAATTTCCTCCTTAGATTCCCGTTTGCTGCGTTTGCCCTTGTGTTCACATGTCTTTGTATTATATTAGGGTTTCAGCTTTCAAAATGTTGATTTTCTGTTCAGGGAGAAAACTTTGTTTTAAAAACATCCAAAATTTCATTGTCTCTGGAATCTACAAAACTTCCCTCAGCCCCCCTAAAAAAAACCAAACAAAAAAAAAAAAAAACAACCCCAAAATCAAGTTGTCTACATTAAAACATTTTGATAGAATATTATCAACTGCTTCTGCTTTTTACTATAAAACCCAAGTGTGCATTCTTTTATTAGAGAATCATAAATGTTGATACCATTCACCTGCAGAACAATATGAAAGCAATAAACTGCAGCTACTCCTTCCTTTTTTTGCTATTTCCAAGAGACCACAAGAAGCAGAAAATCAGCACTAGTGAGTTTTGATACCCTCTTTTATTTTGTATTCAAACCAAATTTATCTTAATAAAAAAATATTTTATTTACCTTTTTTTCCCAGCTACTTTCCATAAAGAAACATTTTTTTTGGAAGCAGACCGCTCATGAATTCTCCAGAATTAGTTTATGAAATGTGGAGCTGGATAAAAGTGAGGGTTTCTCCCATTCACTGTATTTTTTAATATGCAGTTCTTCTCAAACTCTCTGAAGAATGATCTATCAAATTGAATAGCTGATGCACTTTGAACACTTAGCTCCAAAAGATAGATGACATTTTTTTCATTAGTTTAAAATTTATATGCTACAATATCTGTCACAATAATAATAAAATCTGACAGTGCAGATCATATCGGTATTTCGCACAGCAGAGGTAATGTGTTCTTTGGAAGATAAAATGACAATTTGTTCAAATCATAGATTTTTAAATTTTAGACAAACAAGGTAGCTCTCACTCTATGTGTCTCATTCTTTCGGAATAATTTCTTTGCGAACGATACTGTGGCAGGATGCAGACCACCCACATTCTGTTCTCGGTGGGAATCTGGCGGATTGCAGATTGTCCAGGAAAATGATTAGGAAAGCCCACTCAGCAGTGCTGTTTACCCCAGAGACTCCAAAGCCTCGCTGGGTGCTCTCGGGGCAGTCTATGAGTTCCCACAGTCTCAAAACATCAGCTTTAACCCGTGCCCCAAACAACCCCCCGTCAGCAAAGGGAGGCCCCTGGATGCTGCATCCTCATCCAGGGGATCCAGTCTGGCACAGACACTAAATGCCCTCACCTCTTCCAATGCGACGGGGTGTTATTCAGTGCAAAGCTCAGCACTCATAATCACTTTTATTTGAAAAAATAATGTGTCACTGGAAGAAGAACAAGGTGGTTCTCCTTCAAATAACAACTAATGGTAAGGTCAGGCTGCCAGGAACTGGAAGATGTATTATCGCTGCCTGGGGTCACTTAGCTATAGCTCCTAATTCCTGTTGTAGCTTCACTAAATAATAATAATAACAATAATTATTATTGTTATTATTAATTATTGTTAATTATTATTGTTGTCATTGTTATATACTATGGTGGTTATTATTAGTAGTAGTATTTTTATCATCATCATTATTATTCTTATTGTGTAGCCAGGAAATCAACAATCCTAGAGACAGTACTGCAACAAAACCGGAAAGTGTCTCTGACTCCATTATCTAGAATTTAAGACACTTAGTTGTCATTAAATTCTGACAGACCGATTAGCTCTACAGTTGTATCTTAATGAAGCATATTCCCTTCAGAACCTGAGCTGAAATCTGTATATTGCACTTGCATCCATTTACTAAAGCTGGCTTGTTTGGACCTATTTATTTTCCATTAGGGGGATGTGCTATGCAATTTAGACATACCTGAACATCACAGTTTCCTCATTCTCTGCATTTCCAAAATTAGTTCGGTTTCCCACCTAGCTGTCTTTTAAAACAAAAATCAAGCAACGCACTACACTTACAGTCTTCAAATTGTGAAATGAGAGAAGGATAAATCTGTTTACAGAATAAACTCAAGTCTTTGTTGTTGCTGTTTTCTTTCCTAGGACTTGCGCTATTCTTGTCAGTTTGTACTGTGCGTAATAGCACAGATGTTTAAAGACACACCCTCAGGTAAAGGGACACATTACCCTGGCATGAACACAATTAATCACAGATAAGTCTAACGCTAACCAACACCATTTAAATCCTATAAAATAGACAAAAACCAAGGAACTTTTGGAAAGAAAATGAACACAGCTGATTAATCTTTACATCAGTTGCCCTTTGCAACCCTCTGAGGTTCACCTTGTCTTTAAGTTCAGAGCAAGCCACTATATCTTTCTTTTTGTGCAAGAACTAAGTGGGGACCCATGAGAGTTCTTATTCCTGTTTCAACCTCCATAAGTACAACCCTATATGAGATATATATGTGTATATATATATATATGTAATAAACTAAACCACAGTTCTCAGTGTAAACATACAAAAGTGTAAACATACAAATGCATCTTCTGAGTCAATAATGGTTAAAATTATAGAAATCCTTGCATTTCAACTAGAGGATTTTCCTAGTTACCTGGGAGTTTTGAAAAACGTCTCTGTGCTGCCTCCTAGTCCCTTGCTGCTATTAATTGTATCTGGGCTTGGGCTATTTCATATCTTTGGAAATGTCCGTTGCTCTTCTTAAATCAAGATACCTTCCCCAGCTGGTCAGTGCTCCCTGAGGTTTTGCTAAATGTATTCCACACAAATCTGCTATCTTGAGCCAAATGATTGACACCACTCTTGTCAAAAAAAAAAAAAAAAAAAAAAAGGGCATGATTGTTAGGCAATAATTTTAACTCTGCAGCAAGTTACTTTATGGATATGAAATAAGCCCCTGCTGTGCTCTAAAATTCACAGGGTAAGAATCTCAGCTCCTGTAAGCTCAGATGTACTTTTGAAATTTATGGATCTGTACTATCTTAAATTACTTACAGATCTATCCCGATATAACAAAGACAGTGATATCTTCAAGGGAGCTGTACTCACCAACTCTGTTTGAAAGACCTCTCCAAATATTTATAAAAACCTCCTTTCTTTGCTTTTCAGCTAAGATTGGCAAGCGACTTTAATCAATTGGACTTCAGTAAACTTCACACCTCTGTTCTGTAGTGGTGTGTTAAGCCACTAAGACTTGTGAAGCTTTGTAGAGTTTCTGATATGTTTTTTTTGCTGACACTGGCTGTTTTCAGTGATGAGTCAGGCCTGAGTGAATTACTGAGAAGACCAGGTACTAATATTGCTGTGCAGTCTTAAAGAGAACTGAATTGTCAAAAGATAAACACATCTTTAACATTTAACAAAGGGTCCAAACGTTCCTATGGCTAATGTTACCTACCAACCTTCTGGAATAGACATTTTGGTGATCTAAATGGCTACCTAAATACCTGAATCATTGAATGGCAAGAATCATCCCTGTTTAAATAGACCATCTAAAAAAATCATATGGTGGTTCTGAGGATACCTAAGCCAGGTCTCAGCATACACAGAAGAAAAGGGAAGGACTCATATCCTGTCCCTGTCTGGACTTGTAACTAGAGGAGACTGGGATTCAAAGTCCAGTACATTTACCATTATTTACCGACTTACCCAGCAATGTGCCCTTGTGGCCAAGAAGACCAATGGCATCCTGGGGTGCATCAAGACTGTGACCAGCAGGTTGAAGGGAGGTTATCCTGCCCCTCTACTCTATCCAGGTGAGGCCCCATGTGGAGTACTCTGTCCAGTTTTGGGACCCCCAGTTCAGGAAGGACAGGGAAATATTGGAGAGGCAGAGGAACACAAAGATGATTAGAGGCCTAGAGCATCTCTTTTATGAGGAAAGATTGAGGGACTTGGGACTTTTTCGTCTGGAGAAGAAAAGGCTGAGGGAGGATCTGATCAACACCTATAAATACTTAAAGGATGGGTGTCAAGAGGAAGAGGCCAGTCTTTTTTCAGTGGTGCCAGTGACAGAAAAAGAGGAAATGGGCAGAAACTGGACCATCTAAACATGAGGAGGAACTTCTTCACTTGGAGGGTGGCAGAGCCCTGGAAGAAGCTGCCCAGAGAGGTGGTGGAGTCTCCATTTCTGGAGACGTTCAAACCCCACCTGGACTCATTCTTGTGCAACCCAGTTTAGGAGGACCTGTTTTGGAAGAGGGTTGGACTAGATGATCTCCAGAGGTCCCTTCCAACCCCATATCTTTTTGTGATCCTGTAATCCTGGTGGTGGCTACAACCCTTTTTTTTTTTAATATGATGAATTCATTTTATTTTTAGGTGCCCCTCCAGGGTACAAACAATGTTGATTCCAGGCCCTTCCAAGTTTCAGAGGGGTCTCAAAATAATAGTTCTGGTATCTCAGGAAAGATGTCATGTTCTGAAGATTTATGGTCTGTTTGAACAGTGGGCAACTCGTGTAGCAGAGAGATATTTCTCAATATGTACAGCTGAGACTGGACCACTTTGTAGAAAGGATATATAAGTATATAAGTGAGAGGCTAAACTGTTAGTTGATGTAGAAGAGAAAATTGAACGTTGCCAGACATCAAGCTGTTCTCAGACAGCAATGGGGGAACGAGGTTCTGTTTTGCACTTTGGGGGTAGCTTATTTGTCTTCTGCATTAAGAACCAGTAGATAAATTGCACAAGTGGCCCAAAACTCAGGATTCTTTGTCCTCCAGGAATATTAAACACTCAGAGTAGTAGGTTTCTAATGTTGAAACTACATTTTATGTTCAAAAGATAGGTCCCTGGAGCTTTCTTATACTACAGCTGCATTAATAAACTGATCAGGACATGGACACAAGCTGTGGGACTGGTTGTCCATATTGCTTGTACAGACAAAAAAACAGAAGGCTCAGGTTCCAAGGAATGGCTCAATGGACTGAGAACCTTTCCCAGAGTGGGGAATTTTCCCAGTATCCATGGTGGTGACCCAGTTTTGGAGAGGGAGAGAGACAACATTTATTTTAATCTTTATTATCTGAGAGGTAGGAGATTTAAAGGTGGGAAAGAGAGCTCTATTTCATGACTTTCCTTGTCTGAGTAAGTAAGATTGCGGAGGTAGTGGTGATGTATGTAGTCATCTAATTTTCCCATAAATTATCCTTCAATTACATAAGCATCTGTGTCTCAAAAATACCTTAGCATTGTGTCTCAAAGGGTACATGCACTAGAAATTTATAACCTTGCAATTAATAGAACCTCCTTGTTAGGAATGCAAAGACTTTTTAGCATTATATTATAGAGTGTCTGTGGTTTGAAAGTTTTCATGAATTATTACCTCATCTTCAAAATATTTTAAAACATTATTTCCTATAAGTTTTCCTAGTGTGCACATTTTTATACTCCATTTTTTTACGCATTATTAAAATAATAAGTTGAGTTTGAATTTTCCTACTAGTGTTTTGAAAATACAAGTAATCATACAGGTGTCATGATCCCTGGGTTTAATTAGGTGACCGTAATGAAAAGATTTTATAAAAAGACTTAGATAAATAAAACGAGGTCAAAATGCTAACTTGTTTTCCACAGGAGATATGTCCTCTGTGTGTAACTTTTGCTAGCAAAGGCACTTAGGTTGCAATAACTTGTACCAAAAGGAACAACAGAACACTGTGAAGTAGATGAAAGATTTTACAAATCTGGTATACAATTTTAAAGGAGAAAAAATCTAATTTGCCTGTAATTTTGCTATCTGAAAATGTTTGTGTATGATTTATCTTATTGTTGCAGCTGGATTCAGCTGTGAAGGTAAATTGCTGAAGAAGCAGTTTACTAACCTAGTTTATTCCCATTAGACAGCACTGCCTTATAATGAGTAATGGGAAAACAAGTCTCATTGTTTATGCATGATGCATCCATTTATGTAGCCTTTACAGCCCCAAATATATATATCTGCAACCATGCATGCCTGTTCTGTGTTAATTTTTATTAAACTAGCTTTCTGTACTTAAACAAAATAAGTGTCATTGATGGTTTTTATAGTAACGTAAAACACTTGAAATGTGGCCTAAAGTTACTAAACCCATGATAAAATATCACTTTTAAAATATAAGTTTTGCACTTTCTTTGTAAGAACAAGGTAACAATATTTGGACAGGTGTAAGTAGATATTTCATCATACAAAATACTGCAGAATTTTCTAGTAATTTATCAAATCAAATAAAGAAACCTTAGAGTGAACTGTCCCTTGGAATATCACGGCTTTTGCAGTCATTCAAGGTTTGAGGACTTTCTAAACCACAAGCTGTGTCTCTACAGTTTGGTTTATTAGCTACCTGTGTATCCATCCTCCCTAAATCTGTGCAATCCTTTGCTGAGCTCTGGTGGGTTTGAGGAGGTCGTATTTCCTTTTGACATTCACAATACCCCAGGAAAACGAGGTCGACCGTTTCAACATTAGGGCAAAAAGTTGTGCAGAAATGTGGGCAACATGGTAAATACGAAGACTTTTTTTTAACCATAAGAACTGTCTAGAAGGTCAAAGCAAGGCCTGCTGCACGTGCCCATTTTGAGTGACGAAGGACAGGATGCTCAGGCAAGACCAGGGGTAAAAAAGCAGAGCAAGGCAGTTGATTACTCAAGTACAGAGAGTGATCTGGAGGAAGAGGAAATAGTGTAGGATGGTTCAAAAGCTTTAGTTACACTGAAACAGACTTGTCGAGCCAGTCTGTGGAGTAGGCTGTCTAAATGTCCTTGTCACCAACCCAGCCTAGAGAATGGAACATCACCCACAGGGCACATGTTTACATCTCTTACCTACACACACACCCCTACTCCCCACCCCAGGCACTTATGCAAGTGAGTTATGTAAAGATTTTAAGGGAAATCTATTTATACTCCCTCTCACACCATACTTTTTCACAAACAGGAATATTTTGTTACTCAACAGAGTAACAGAGAGCTGGGTGAGGGCAGGACGAGGAAGGGAACAAGAAGATACAGGTGGAGGGTTACAGTGCAGCTGAGATCCAGAGTAAGTGTGGGCAATGAAGAGGCCAAACGTCAGGAGGCTTTGCACTTTCTTTGTAAGACCAAGATAATGATAATTGGACAGGTGTAAGTAAATATTTCATCATACAAAATACTGCAGAATTTTCTAGTAATATATTAAATTAAACAAGGAAACTTTAGAGTGAATTATCCCTTGGAATATCACAGCTTTTGCAATCATTCAAAGTTTTCAAAGTTTGAGGACTTTCTAAACCACAAGCTGTGCCTCTACCATTTTATAGATGGCAGGATTTTATAGAGGACAGGTCCAGTCTCACACAATCTGCCTGGGGGAAACATGAGGCTGACGAGGCCCTGGTCTAGTTGGGGGTGTCCCTGCTGACTGCGGGGAGGTCGGACTAGTTGACCTTTGGAGGTCCCTTCCGGCCTGGACTGTTCTATGATTCTATGATTCTATGACTCTATGATTCTATGATTCTATGACTCTATGATTCTATGATTCTATGTCAAGCAGCAAAAGGACTGTGTAAGGAGGGGTGGTATGTGTGGTAAGTTCACGTGGCTGCTTCTGATCTAAAAGCAGAACAGCATTCCCTCAGAGATAAATACATTACTCAGAAGCCATTTCTGGCCTTGACCAAGGCTGGACTTGAAATGTGCATAGAAGGAGGCATACAGGAGAAACCATTTCACAGAATAACAGAATCTTCATGGTGGAAGGGACCTCTGATATCATCAGGTTCAACCATAATAAAACCAAAACAAACCAAAACAAAACAAACAAACAAAAAAAAAACCAACCAACCAA
>VXBJ01007352.1:1063906-1077311 GCA_013400055.1 Nycticryphes semicollaris
AAAAAAAAAAAACCCCCACACACGGACAACACCACACCCAAAAAAACCCCACCGTAATAACAACCACCACACCCAACAGTCTCAGGCACTAAAGCATGCCCTGAAGTGCCACATCTACAGGTGTCTTCATTACGTCCAGGGTTGGTGACCTGGGCAGGACCTTCCAGTTCTGACCACTCTTTTAGTGAAGTCATTCATTCTAATATCTAATCTGAACCTCCCCTGTTTTTTCCTCTGGTCCTGTCATTATTCCCTTGGGAGAAGCAGCCAGCACCCACCTCTCTACATCCTCCTTTCAGGTAGCTGTACAGGGCAAGGAGGTCTCCTCTCAGCCTTCTCTTCTCCAGACTAAACATGCCCAGCTCCCTCAGCCTTTCCTCATAGGACTTGTTCTCTAGACCCCTCACCAGCTTGGTAGCTCTCCTCTGGACACACTCCAGCTCCATTTCACTGTTAGTTGCTTACTTTTACAGAATGCATAGGAGGTTTTTCAACATCGTTATTTTCAGTCCCATTTTTTGAAAAGGAGATGTTGGAGCTATCACTTACCTCAGTCTTTTTTTGTGAGGATATGGGAAGGTGTTGGGAGAAAAGGGAGGGTTTTTCCTCCCTTTTGCTTCCATTCCTGTAGAGGAGGGAAAAGAAAACTGAAATTGGAGACTGAAACACAAAATATCAACTCACTATGCTATCGCTTTAGCTTGTTTTTCAGGACAAAAATAAACTGAGCTGAGGGGTCTGAGATGCCATGGAAATGAAAAAAAAAACCATTGTACCTTACAATGGTAAGCTTAAAGGTAGAGAATATGATATGTAATGTGAACATACATGCACAGCAGATGACAAGTGATGTCCAGTGAGAAGGTCAAATTTTTGTGGATACCAGTATTTTAGTATTGTTATGTTGTTAATATACAGGCTAAGAAAATAATAGCTGAGTGGTAGAACTTGTTTACAGTATAAGGAAAAATGTTTTGCTCGCTGTGTAAAATCCATGATGTTGAAAGTTTAGTTCTGCCTTCTGAGCTCTACAGCTCTTGTTTCTCCTGGATATTTCAGCCCCTTATCTCAAGTTTTCTTCAGCTTGTTTACTGAATTTTCAGTCTGCTTGCTCAGGAGATTCTTAAACCGAAGCAAGCAGACGAAAAATTCTGTAAATAAACTGAAGAAAATGCAAGATAAGGAGTTAGAGTGTTCAAAAAGTAAGAAGAGCTGCAAATACCTTGGCAAAGAATTAACTCTTGGCATTATCCCCATAAATACACATATGGTATATGCATGTGTGCTTTCAGCATGTGCATTAAGCAGATTTTATAGACAGTATCAGGTATGATTTGTCCTACATACCATGCATACCACTTCATCAGCCACTCACTGTTTCCCCTTTAATTAAACAGGAAAGCCATAAGTAAACTGCTGACAAAGACACAATATCACAGACAGGCTCAGTGGCTGCCACTGTATTTAATTAATTTAAATATAATACAACTAACTGAGCAGAGAGAAGGGAGAGCAAAATCTAAGCATTTCTGAATCCAATTATTCTCATATGTGTACAAATGTAATAGCTCACTCCTAAAAACAGATTAAGAAACTATAAATAGAGTTGTGGAGGAATGCATTTTAAATGTTCTGTCACTTTTCTTTTAGAAGGTTCATTCCACCCAAATTGGCTTTTGTGGGGTCTTAAGGAATAAAGCTCCCTTATGCACCACTTTTAATTCTCTCATCATCTGTAAAAACAAGCCGAGAAGTGGTTTAATTTACTGTTGATCACTGAGGGGGGGGAAAAAAGGAATACAAAATTTAAATGGCAGTCACACACAAAGTTAATAGCTTTTATCACTCTCAGAAGGCAAGTGTAGAGGAAGTATTGCTTCATATAATATACAGCTTGCTTTCAGCTTTGTAGTCTTTAATAGTTAAGGTAGAGTTCTGCAAATATGCATGGACGTAAGGCATACAGATATCTTAACACGGCGGTAGCAGTGTATTCCGTTCTACTATTATCACAGATTCATTCAGTGCTTTTCATGCATAGATTTCGAATTCCTTCCAGAACAGCTGAGTGAGTGTCAACACTTTAACACCAAAGGAATTCAGAGAGGTTGGGATTCAGAGAAAAGAAGAATACCACAATGTGGGAGACAGATAGATCTCCAGAGTCCTAAGAAAAGAGTTAAGGCAAAACCTGAGCTTGTCTGAGTTCATGAAGAGTAGTAGAATAAGCACCTTATCCAAAGTGCAAAAAGTGGCACAGATTAAACCCCCGTCCTGGAGTACACTTTATCTCCATGTTTAGAGCACACTTTTTAACAAGTTAAGAGGGCTTCAGACCCTTCTAAAGAATTGGTCAGGGGTATAGCCTTAATCAGCTATAGATAGGAGATAAGGAAAAAGTAATTCACAAGTTCTAGCTCTTAGCTGTTACATAAAATGGGTCTTAGTAAGAAAAAAATTTTTAATTTTTGATAATTTTTGATTTAGTATGGAAATTGAGTCTAACAATTTCAGTCACTCAGCTGATTAGTTTCTGCTCTTTAAATTTCCTATTTGGAATAACCTCATTACCTAAAAGAATAAAAGCTATGACAAACATTAGTATCATTTGAATCCCAATGTTGTATTTTTCATACTTACACAGTAAATCCTTACATTCATATATTTCATCTGGGAAGTGAATGACCTAGTATCTGCCAGCATAAATTCTATATGTGCATCCATAATTACTACTGCACAGGTTACTAATTGCTTTCTTTTTGTTGTGTGTTTCGGGAAGCATTTTCTGCCTTTAGATTAGATGTAGTTTGACTGAGCTCTAAATTATAAGTCTCCAGCCAAACGATCTGGATTTCAAGGAGGTTTTGGTTTTTTTGTTCCTTCGTCATCACCTGAGGATAGAAGATGTAATTAATACGATGGGACTATAGCAGATATCTAGTAATGCTATTACCAACTGTCTAGCTCAGCAGTTATGTTTGCAGCATTTTTAGGGCACAGCAGACATGGGAGAGATCGCTTTCTGTCAGACCAAATCAGCTGCGTACTCCAAAGAACAGCAGACACAGAGCACCAGCAGAGTTAATGCTACTATCAACACGCTTTTCAGTTTTCTCATCAAACCTGCAGCCTGCTTCCAAGCATCTTTTCCTGTTTCCACTTGTTACTGTAGGTAATAACAATTATTTTCCCACTGGCATCTTCCCCTGTGAAAAAAAAATAAATTATGTCTTAGGGAAGGAAGGGTAGTATGATATCCTCATTAATACCAGGTGAATCAGTTAAAATGCAATGAATACCAAATGTTCTAATGATAACGTGTGAATAGTAAATAGAGTTTATTGTTACTTACACCAAATAGTGCCTTATTTATGTAAGTTTCCATAAAACAGCCTCATCAGAATATGACCCTAAAGAATGGATTTATGCCTTCCAGCCCATCAGCACCATCTACTGCAACTTGACATAACAGCAGTCTTTGCCACAATAAGCACAAGTTTCAACTTTTTTTTTCCTTATATCTGTCATTCTTGGGATTTTCTTTTTATTCCCACTTATTGCTCCAGTTTAGCCTATCAAATAAAGATCTTATTTTGTCATTTCTGAGAAAGTTTCTATAGATGTGACTTCTTTTTCAAAAGAAATCATGTCACAGACTTCAACCGGTTGAAAGTAATTGTAGAAGTTTTGAAAATGTTTAAGGTCAAACCATATTTTCAGTTTCTGTTTAGGTGTCAGGGTGGAGGGGAAAAAGAGAAAGAAGATGGGGAAAAATTAAAAAAAAAGTTTTAAATTCAGTATAAATTAAGTACCTAAAATCCATTCCTGCAAATGAAACAATAGTCCTCTCTCATGTGCGGTCAGGATTAAATAGGAAAGAATTGGCAGAATCTCATCAAGGTCCTCCCACACAATGCATTCATAATTTTGCCTCCAGGGCATAGCGTTCCCTTTACAACCCTGAACACCATCAGGAAAGAGGATTAACCCACCTGATAGAGGCTAGAGATTTGTTAATCTGCCATCATATCTAATTTTAGCTATATAACTTTCTCCTTTCTCTCCATCCTTTCTTCCCTCCATTCAAAGATAAGTTGCTTCTTTCAGTCCTTCTCACTAATATTGCCCTCTTTGTACATTTTTGTTACACTGTACTGGAGCCACTGCCTTACAATAGCATGAGCTAAATCTTACCAGTGTATTCAGATCCATTCTGGCATGTTACCAGTGGCTGCAGTGACTGTTCTGACTCCAGAATCACACTTGGCCAACCGAAAAAGAGAGATGCTTTCCGATGTATGCCAACAGGACCTGTCACATTCTCAGTGATGCAGTGGGCAGCATTTATGAACTCATGCTGAGGGAAGGAGCCACGTCAAACTGAAATTTCAAACTTGAAATTCAAACTTGAATTGATGAAATTAAAAATAAGATATGAAGAAGAAGGATTTTCCTCATACAAACCTTAAATTTCCCCCCCTTTATTCCACTTTGCTTTACTCCAGAATGAGAACCCTAACACGGTTTACACTGGTACCTCAGATGAGCCTGTCAAACAACCAGATAATTTTTGCTACTTAAAAATAATATGCCTGCCCACACTTACCTCCATGGACTTACTAAGTTTGGTATGCTTTATTTTGCAGATGTTAAATCATTTAAAACTGGCTAGCTTGTAAGAATACCTGGTATGTAAGACACAGTTTATAAAAAGATGTTATTAACTGGAGAGGATATAGAAAGAAATGAGATCCTTAGCGTGGTGAGGATAGCAACCTTCCAGGGAGAAGCGAGTGAAAAATCCCACAATTTTAAACTGAGCCTGTTCGTTCCTTCTTTCTCTTTCTCATTCATGCATGTGACAATTTCCAAAACCTTCTCCATACTTACTTTTAGTAATTTGAGGATTACAAGTTCATGATTATATAACTCGTTATGTGCCATTCTGGGGTATACAATGGCTCCTTCTTTCTTGGGCAGACAGGAAAATCTAGGATAAATTCAGGAAACAGAAATACATAATTGCATCTTTCAAACATATAAGGAAAACAAACTAATTCTTTGTGTGAGCTCTTCATTCCTAAAAGTCAGATATTTATTTTTGTTGCAGTCACAAAGCATTGGCAGAGGAACATTTCCTTTTCAATATGTCCTTCACACTCTCCCCTGCAGTCTCTTGATACTTAATATATTCTTTTCTTTTAGCTTCCAACTCCTCTTTTACCTGTCCATCAACCCTCTATTCCATAGATCCAAGCATGGTTTTCAGTCTTTTTTTCCTTTTTTTTTTCCTAGACGAAAGGAGGTTGTGTTTTTGATTCTTTTCACCGCAGCAAGAGATAGAACTTTAATGGCTTTAATAAAACTTTTCTCTTGTACTCCAACGTTAAGTTATCCTTTCCACATATTGTGTTATCCTGTGTTAAAAGTTATTCTCTGCAGAAGGTAAAGATTTTCGCTTTCAGTAATTGGTTAAATTTTTAATATTCATTAATTGATTCATATTGGATATTTTCAGAGTAGCACATACATTAAAACACTGCTATGAATCAGGAGTTTACATGAGCTAGTCAAAAATCTTGAAATTAAGGATGTTCCCACAAACCAGCGCAGAACTAAAAGGTGCAACACTTACTCAAGCACTGACTGGTTTACATAGCTCTCAATGCCAAACTTAAATATATTAATGTTATACTGCATCTGTTAAAATACCATATTAGTGATATGTATTATGAATACAAGTCCAGATCGTTGTCCAATTTGTAATTGGTGGATCTAATACAATACATTTAATTCAATGGAATATATCCAATTTAAATCACTGTAGGATAATATTTCAAGCAGGGCTACAGTTTAGGGAGTGGTAAGGATCTGGAGCAGGAGAAATAATTTTCCTTTTACAAACCTATAGTGCTGGATTTTAATTCAGGTAGAGCCTCTGATGAGTTTAGAGAATAAGTTGCCCAAAAGATGCCATGTGGTCTCATGAAGGAAGAGTCCTTCAATATTTTATATTATATATATTTTTTTTTTACACATATATATATATTTTATAGTATGTCAGCACTGGCAGAGAAAAAAAAAAACACCTTTCTTTGAATAAAGGTTTATCAGCATTAGTGCATGGATTAAAATGCCTCAAATACAATTGACAAAGGTATTTGAAGTGGCAGCAGATATGTAAAAGATTCGGAGAAGAAAGCACAAAGATATTGTTCAGCTTCTGTAGAAGAAATTACTAAGTGGACCAGGATTCCAGTCTGGAAAAATGTTATCTATGATATAGAGTGACTAGAATATAGACATATAAACATAAAGTATATGTTATTTGAATGCCATGAGCTGACTGGATAGGTATTTCTGAATCTCCATCTTTTACAATGACAGAACTATGAGGAATTGAATAAAGGTAGAAGATAGCAATAATAACAATAACAAAAATAACAACACTAATTAATAATTCATGAAACAGAAAGCCTGGGAGACTTGTTGTCAAAGGTTGTTACAGGTGCTGAAAATCTATATGAGTTCCACGGGAAAAAAAAATCCACTGAGAAATTATAAATATCTCAAAAGTCCCCTGTGTTGAAAATTGGAGACTGAAAAACAGAAGGAAGTTATTACTTTTCATGCGTCCTTTTACGGACACTTGTAGAAAGGATAAGTGGTAAAGAAACATATCAGAAGTGAACAACTTTGAATTGTGCTGAAAATCTGGAAGTGCACAAAACTAATTGTAAGCAGCAAGATCTTGCATTCATCTTGGATGTGATGTATGCCTGAGGTCCTTTCCAAACTCTGCATCCTTTAGTTCTCCTAGATGCCGGTTTTTTTGTGTCATTTTATCACCAGGACTTATCACTTCTCTATAGACCCGTTAGGTCCAGCCAAATTCATTTAAACTTTCTCTGCAGGCAGAAATTACCAATCTGAATTATTCCCAACCAAACACCAATGTTTCTAACCCAGTCAGATACTACACAAATTGTTACCTATCTTGTAATATGTTTTAACTTAAAGTATTAAAACAACTTAGTATTAAGGGAAAGCAATAGCTTTTCAGTAATTTATCACAGACATGCAGCCACAGGCCACAATACCTTATTCACTGTTTTTCTTAAGTCTGAGTTTTGCTGAACTTTATGTTTGGAAATGAGGCCAGTTATAATTAGATAAACCTAATTTCACATTAGATTTCAGACGTCTTTTGTTTTGTTTTGGGGGTTGTGTGTGTGTGTGTGTTTAATTGAAAGAGAATGGCTTCTTGCAGGGTAAGTCTTCACATACCCCATGATGTTAACACATGAGACTGCTGTTGTAATGTTCCCTCAGCTACTTAAAGATGGCATATTAAAATATACCTTGCTTTTCCCATACTCACTGTGCTGGAAGGGTGACTATAGCCAGGAATCCATAGAGATAGAATCATAAAAAATATAGAATGGTTTGGGTTTGGAAGGGACCTAAAGATCATCAAGTTCCAGCCCCCCTGCCATGGGCAGGGACACCTCCCACCAGATCAGGTTGCTCAAAGCCCCATACAGCTTGGCCTTGAACACCTCCAGAGATGGGGCATCCACAGCTTCTGTGGGCAACCTGTTCCAGTTCCTCACCACCTTCACAGGAAAGAATTTCTTTCTAGTATCTAATCTATATCTCCCCTCTTTCAGTTTAAAACCATTACCTCTCGTACTTTGCTATACTCCCTCATAAAATGTCCTTCCCCATCAATCCTATAGTCCCACCTCCAGGTACTGGAATACTGCTATTAAGGTCTCCTCAGAGCCTTCTCTTCTCCAGGCTGAACAATGCCAACTCTCTCAGCCTGTCCTCATAGGAGAGGTGCTCCAGCCCTCTGATCATCTTTGTTGTCCTCTGCTGGACCCATTTCAACAGTTTCATGTCCTTCTTGTGCTGAGGATTCCAAAGCGGGACACAGACCCCCAAGTGGGGTCTCACCAGAGACAGCAGCCGCACGGGCAGAATCACGTCCCTTGCCCTGCTGGCCACACTGTGCAGACGAGGAAGCATGACCTTTCTGAGCTACAGGAACAAGTTGCCTACTCATGTTGAGCTTCTCATCTACCAGCACCCCCAAGTCCTTCTCCTCAGGGATGCTCTCCAGCCGTTCTCTGCCCAACCTGTATTTGTGCTTGGGATTTCCATGTACCATGTGTGGGGTCTTGCACTTGGCTTGGTTCAGCTTCACGAGGTCCCACTTCCAAGCCTGTCCAGGTCCCTCTGGATGGCATCCTGTCCCTCCAGTGTGTCAACCATGACACACAGCTTGATGTCATCAGCAAACTTGATGAGGGTGCACTCAGTCCCACTGTCCATATCCTGACAAAGATGCTGAACAGCACTGGTCCTAGTACTGAGCCCTGAGGAACACTGCTCATCACTGGATTCCACTTGGACATTGAGCCATTGACCACAATGCTTTGAGTGCGACCATTCAGCCGGTTCCTTATCTACCAGGTGGTCCATCCATCAAATCCGTGTTTCTTCCCATCATCAAGGATCTCCCTTGATCCCCATGACTTTTCAAATGTGATTCAAACATCATACAAGATTTCAAGGAGCCTGCCACATAGTAATTACATTATATTAATGTTTATATTGTTAATATGGGTTTATGTTTAGTGGAAAAAGTTCATTAATTAGCCCTAGCTTATGGAACCTCAAAGGAAAAATGTAAGAATTGTCTGGCAGAGACACAGCAGGACCTAATTCTGAGCAGTTTAAGCAGTTGTGGAATTGAAATAGAGAGACTGTCAGACACATTGAGAAAGACAAGAACTTTATTAATTCATTTGCTTAAAAAAATGAGAACATAACAAATACACAATAACATAGTAAAAGAGTCTTCCAGACACCAGCTTCCCTGAGGCAAAAGAGGGAATCAGAACCCTTTAGGGAAGAGTGCAGGAGCAGAAAAAATGTGATGCCCAAAGAGGGGGAATCACAAAGGAACACAGGACAACTCAGCACAGAAGGTAAAAGACATTTCAGAGAGTCAGTGAAACACAGGCAACCCTAGAACTCCTACCAATGTTGTGCAACATCAAGGAGAAAAGTATACATGAATAATTCTGGATCCTACTTAGGCCATGCCATATTCATTTCCAGTTCTCTTAGTCTCGTCTCAGAACTTAAATCCTCTCCCTGTCATACCTTCTTTAACCTTTGTCCCAAACCACAGAAATTCCTTCTCATGGCTCTAAATATTTCTTCCTATATTGCTCCCACTAATTCTCTTCTTCTCTCCAAGCATGTCCATTTGCAATTTCATTCTCAAAACAGGTTGAATATTTTATGCTGTATTCAAGTTACACGTTTCAAACTTAAAATGATATCTCTGACTTTGGGAGATTATTTTCTCTGCCCTTCCTTATCTTCCGCCATTGGCAGAATCTGCCAGGCTTTAATATGCCATTGGCTAAATGTAGGTCATCATCAATAGCTACTACCTGTCTCCTTGAGCTTTCCTCTTACTTTAGCATATGGGGAAAGTAACATGAAGGTACAGCATCCAAATTGTTCATCAGATAGGCTCAGTTATAAAAGCTCGTCCCTTACATGAATGATCCCTTACACCCAGAATGCTGTTAAATGCCTCACCCTTAAATGTCAAATATTGATCACCGGACATGTGAGGAACACAGTCAAATTTATCGTTTCAACTCCATGCCGCTGTATAACCATATGGTATAAGAAAAGCTACAAGGGTTTTCAGGAAGGTGAACCTTAGCAATACTCGATACACTGAGGTCAAATAACCTCAAATTCAAAAAACCAAAACCAACTAAATATCCCTATTGAGTGTTTGAACATTCAAACATTCAGAAATGCTTTTAGACCACATGAACAAGTCAGTCTTTAAATTGTGTAATACAGCCTGTGCTACAACATAGGTATAGCCGTTTGTACGGTATAAAGCACATATATCACAAAATCATGGAGACGAAAGAAATATCGTATCAGCTAGTCTTTATCTGACAAGGNGTATAGCCGTTTGTACGGTATAAAGCACATATATCACAAAATCATGGAGACGAAAGAAATATCGTATCAGCTAGTCTTTATCTGACAAGGCCACCGCATGTTATGCTGCAGAATTTTGCAAGCAATAGGCGGTGTGGGTGGTCAAGAGCTTAAAATAACTGGGTAAAATTTCAAACTAATCCCAGAAACCTTCCAACCATGAAAGCGATCACAGCATAGATCCTGCAAGCCTGATCTACTGACATTCAGCTCATTCATAATATTCCACTTCCAAATTCCAAAAATTTCCAGGTTTTAGAAGCTGTAATTAAATGGATCATTACAAATATCATGTAAGCAGAAGAAACTCGGAGTCTTCTGGACATCCCAAAACTCCAGTGGAAGCTCTCATTACTACATTTCTGCAAAATAGTTACTTACACGTTTGCAGCATAGATGTAACTTCTTACTGGTACACAGATGTAAATAGCTTCCCAAGTTACGGGTTGGTGGCAATTCTCCTGGGTCTTAAGACTCAAATTTTATTACTGTGTTCACAGACAGTCCGTAATGACAAGAACTAACTTCAGTGACCGTTTGAGCAGATACTTTGGTTTCATCCCCTATGCATTTAGGATTAACTCCTCTGACTTCTGGAGAGTGAAATAAAGAACTGCAGAGAGTAATGTACTTGTAGTGTACATCAAGTTTTATTAGTTGAAAAGACTAAAACACAGTGGTGCACACATTGGTGTACATCTAATGTACATTTGTACATTACATAATGTACATTGTATATGGAGAGACCTAATTTTACATTATATTCCACCATTATTCTAGTCAAGAAATAATGGAGAGCATTTCTTGTATCATAAAACAGAAAGCTATTTGAACAAATAAAACAAGTGTCATATAGTCTGCTTCAGATACTCCTCCACCATGAAAGAGTTTGATTTGGTTGTAAGGAACTAAAAGACAGCATTTCTTGAATCTTTTTATGAATCTCACTATGTTTCAGCTAGGAAAACTAAATTCCTCCTCATCTTGTACAAGGCATTTCTGAACCACTTTGTTTCAGCAACATTTTGGAAAAAGAAATGGAAATCCTTACAAATAGAATAGACTATTTCAGCTGGGAGAGACCTAAAACAATTATCTAGTCCAACTGCCTGACCAATTCAGGGCTGTGTGTCCTATGGATAAATGCAAACTCTAACAGATATTTGGAAAAAATGATGAATGTCTTGAAAAAAAAATGTTAAGTGGCAAATATAATTTTACAAAAGCTTTCTTCCACCTGGAGAAGAAGCAATCACCTAGAAGCAGCCAAGCAACTGTAATTCTTAATTAGATTGTATATTTTTTTTTATGTTGTTCTGCTTAGGCCTATTAAAACTCATTTAGCTGTAGTTTCAACTTTCATTCTTTCACAAATTTAGTTTGTACCCATTAATTACAACTGTCATGAAAGAAACACAGACATTAACAATGCTGAAATCCCAACACATGTATACACATAAAGCTGGGATGTGACACTAATTGTTATGAAAGCTTGGACACAGTCCTCTCCTGAACCCAGAAAATTATTAACTCAACATATTGTTACTGGATAAAGACTTTATAGCAACTTACACCAAGTGAGCAATAGGAGGCCAAGTGCTTTCAAAACAGGTTAACGAGTTACAATAATTACTGAACAACTATTATCTCAAAAACTGGAAGAAACTTTCCCCAGGGTAATTTCTTTTTGCACTCTGAACTTTGAAATTGGAGTCAGGCCTCAAAAAAACAAGTGGACCAAATTAATGTGACTGATATAGGGAACAAAGTTTAGTTCATTACAAACACAAAACAGTTCACAATGGCCTACATATTTAATTGTCATTATATAAATGCAAAACAGATGTAAGCCTGACTAAACCAAGATGGTGACAGACAATATTTGATAGTGTAAATGAAGACAAGAAGGCAAAAAGAAACCCTGTTGCAGACAATGTTATTTTTATTCATATGTGTTAGCATAAGAAACAGATGTTAAAAGAGTTTAATCCAGTATTATATCAGCCACCAGGAGCAGCAAAACTTGGTAGTCACTAAAATGAGAAGTGCCTTAAAATGAACTAAAGCAAGACTACAAATTTTTACATTAGTCATGACAGCACATCAGACATGTAGTACCAGAGCACCAGATCAGGGTGCCTACAGGAGACGTCTAGGCTTGCTGTAAGGTCAGAGGAGAGTGAGAGATACAAATGCAGAGAGAGAGAGAAGACAACAAAGACAAAGAAGACAAAGAAGCCAAAGCGAAGAAGAAGAAGATGAAGGAGAAGAAGGAGAAGAAGAAGAAGAAGAAGAAGAGCTGTTCAGAGCTGTATCATGTGAAGTCACAATAATCAAGCCAAGAAAGCAGGAAATCCTACAAATCAGTAGGTATTCACCTTGGGAATTGTTCCTACATTTGTTCAGAAAACAAAATCCTAAGGGCCTGACTGAGATTCCATTAAAGTTGATAGAAAGCTGTCCGCAGATTTCAGAAGTGCAATGAAACACTTGCCTAGTAAGTATTTTGAACTTTATACTCAACATCCCTTTATGTATGGTTTTAGATGTAATTGATACCAGTGCGTTTATACTCATATTAGCTTGTGTAGTTATTTCTAAGTGGAAAGAAAAAAACAATTATACTGAATGTTTAACCTAATATATAAACGTTTCATTATGTTACTTAAATCCTATTAGCTGCAATTACTTCAGCATACTAAATTTCAACATACACTAAAAATTATGAAGGATGGTTTTGGTTTTTTTAAAGTCTTTTCGGAGGCAATGCCAGCCATCAGGGAGAATACCTGGTATCAACTCTCAGATTTTGATAAACAATATATGAAGAAAAGATTGTATGGAAACAATCCAAAATGCTTCATTAACCAGAGAAGTTTGTCCCCCAGATGTCACTCTCTAGTTCAAACCCCGTGATCGTAAGGGCCAGTTTCAAGATCCCGGGGAAGAAACTAGAGCTGCTAATGAAAGTACTGAATTTACTGGCATTGGAACCAAAATTGAAATTTCAAATTCATAAATGCATTGAGAAAACTACATTTTTATTGCACGTTTAAACCCACTCAATAATCAATTTTATTAGTTATAAAAAGTAGCTTTTTACCATATTATTTATCTTCTGTTCGCTTGACCTCATCAGCCACCATTGTGCTACTAAGTTAGCTCTGCAGACCACCTCACTCAGAATCAGACTGCTGTTCTATTCATCTTTTCTTTGGTGGTAAAGTTGATTTAAGAAGTCCATGATGCAGTGCAATCACACTCCTACATCAGTCAAAGTTTGCCACTAGCTTAATTCCCCAAGTATTGCTGCCTATTACCACGCCTTATATAGAGAGAGTATTTATATATTATGAATATA
>VXBJ01007353.1:0-44864 GCA_013400055.1 Nycticryphes semicollaris
AGAAGGGGACTTTACCCAGAGGTTTACTTGACTAATTGTTTACCAGGTAAAAACCCTGAGTGAAAATCTTTGTTTATATGCCCTTTAAAAATAACTTCAGTTTACTTTGTAGCAAAGAGCTGCAGGATCAGTTATGTGCTTTAAAACTGCTTCTCAGTGATCAGATCTGACGCAGCACAAGCAAACCTCAGGACTGAGATATACTGAGATGCTGCGTAAAAGCAGACATCTCAACAGCCCCTGTACATTCCCAGCACTGTTTTAGTATCGTAATGATGAGGCTTTGCAGCAATGCCCTTTGAAAATACACAAGGGAGTTGAAGAGCTCTGGTGACTTGAGAGATTAGTTGAGGATGTGCGCCTTCGTAAGCTGTTCATTGCATTTTGAGCAAGGATAATAACAATAATAATAATACATATGTAAGGTAAATACATTGAAGATTAAAACCTTGTAAAATACAAATCTAATTCCCCCGAAAGGATATTGATAAGAGTGGGTGGCTAGGGAATGGGAAAGGAATGGGATGTCCAATTGTGAGGCAACCCATTGTTACCTGGAATCACCTTGTTTCTGAGTAAAGAACATTGATGTAAGAGTTAAATTGTTTGTTTTTTAAGAGGGTTTTGGAGATCAGAGATAGATGGAAAATCCTGTCGTTTGCTGTTAGAGGCTGTGGTTGAGAGCTACCTGGGATTTTCCCCCAAAACTCATACTGATCGCTCACGGCTGTGAAGGACTATTTCTCTTTAAAGTGGCCTGATTTGGTGGCCTGATTTTAAAGAAGCAGCAAGTAGGCATGATGATGCTATTTTTGGCAGGTCCAACCCATGCAAAGGGTGGAATGCCTCTTTGAAAATGCCTCTTAGGGCTGTGTTCACGGCACAAGCAGACATTTGCAGTGTTGGAGGTGTGCAGAGATACAATCTCAGCTAACACGTCCATCTCATCGGAAAAGCCTAAAGCAAATGCAGATCTAACGACAAGGTTAAACTTCACTAAACGTACCGTGCCTTGTGAGAAATGGTTTTGCTACAGCAGAATGAACTAGGGCCTCGTGAGCTACTTCTGTGCCTACTTGGAGCATCTGGTTGGCGCCACAGGCTGATTTTTCGGGGGATGAAATGGCTTGTTTGGCGCACATGGCTCGATTCCCCTTAGATGCCAGGGAGCTGCAGGGTTCAGGCCCTCAGTTTTTGTGGGGCGTTTATCTTCTAAACACCAGAAATTCAGAAAGCCTTTAAGAGAACTTACTGCTCTTAGTCTGGACTTTTTTCCCGCCTCGTTTTTGAATTACTTTTTTCGTTAATTCAGCTGCGTCACAGAGTAGTTACATGAAGTAATGAGAATTAAAAAACTGTTTAAAGGGAAATTGCACAGGGAACTTGCTTCATAGATACACAAAGTAATACTGCAGTGTGGTTCCCTGTCTAGCGGCAAAATACGCAGTAGAAATGGGAAGTTTTGAGATACACAGGCATGTAGTAGTCTTTGTTCAAGGGTTGACATTACTAGCACAGCTTCATATTAAAAGAAATCTGTTTTCAAAGTAGTCTTACCATTATAAAATAATGCCAATGTGTGTTTCCTGCTCTGATCTGATAAAATGCTGCCTTCCTTTGATTAAGATGCGGCTGCTGGTCCTCCAGTATCTGCTTGACTGTCCCAAGATTTGAGCATTTAAACCAAGGAAGGGCGTGCATCAAAAAGTGTGATATGTGTTTTCTTTTACAATCTGTGCTCAAAAGCTTGCTGGTTTTGCTTTCGGCGTGCAAGGAGACTAACATGTAAAGTGATATACTAACTTGTTACTTTCAGAGAGGGTGACATCAAAGCATTGCAGTTAATATTTTGACCGCTGTATGTTATGGTGCCTCTGATGCTTACTTAGTCCCTACTCTATTTGAGCAGTTGACAAATAGTAATGGGTTTAGCTTTACAATTCCATATCTAGAGAGCTACTACCCAAAATATGAAGTGACTTCCGACTTCCACAGGGTGTTTATGAATCAACCAGAAAATGAATGCAGCCAGACTGTTTCTTAACTGCAAAACTGCCTTTCCTTCCAAAAGTAACTCCTTTTGTTTCCTGGGAGACAGGCCAGGTATCTAGAACTAACCTGTAGCTGAATCCTGGCTTCTTTTTGTGGGCAAACATGATTTCTCAAGTGACTTCAGTTAGAGGAACAGTAAATGATGAATCACCAGTGAGTCATGGTAACTCTGCAGAGGCCAAATAACATGTGTGAGGCTAATCTAGATGAAAAAGAAGAAATTAGGGACCCAAGTTGAGATGAATTTGGGACCCTAAAAATTTCATTTACAGCTGTTGAACTGTACCTCCCCAACAAAATACTCTGCCGTCCAAATCTCTTCCAAGTTTCTTTGTGCCTTCATATGCGTTCTGCCTACCTCCAGTGTCAGTACCAGATTTAGCTGAGCGTGGGATTCACTGGGAGCTCCTGCCTTTTAGAAAGGTGCGAGATCCTCTGTCTTGCTGAGGTCAAACCCTGGTTTGGTTAATACCATCAGCCATGAAAGCAAAGCCACCCGGTGAGCTGTCCCTGTCGATCACTTGCCGCAGACACCCGATGCAGAGCAGGAACTGGCGGTAGGTAAGCAGGGGCAACTAACTCTGTAACACCTAATTGACGTTAATAACTTACCAGTTAAGGATAAATTGTTGTCCCTGGGATACTCTGCTCAACTGTGGCACGGAGTTTGGCCAGCCATTCCTGTACCGCTCCCTTGGTTTCATCTGTATCTTCATGTTTTGGCCTTCACATGAATGGCAGCATGCTAATCATATATTAAATAAAGGACAGGGATCTTGATTTAAAAAAAAATTAAGATTTATCTTCGTAGTGCTATAAGCTGAATAGTTCTTTGATGGTCTGCAGCAATTTCTTGACCTTAGTCAAGGCAGTATATTGTGAATGTCTAACTGAAGAAATTTTATGTTGTGTGTTTCAGCAGGCTGGTAGAATAGCAGTGGTTGGGTGCTGTAAGTCAGCTTTGCACAACAAAGGTTTGGGGGAAGCTAAAGAATAATGATAACATGTGCTAGCATATGTAATTAATTAAATTAAAATTAAAATTGAAATTGTAAGAAAGATTCTAGCCAGCAGAAAAGCAAAGGTCTGGGGTAGCTCCCCAATGGAAAGGACCTGAACTTGAAGCTGGTTTGCAATGGAGCTGAATAGTTTACAGAATAAGTTGTTGGATGGTCTTGGCATTAAAACCGCAAGCGTTATTTTAAGAGTTGTAGGTGTCTGATTTTGTGTTCATGAGGGGATTGTACAGTGTTAGGTTGGTTGGTTGGTTGGTCGGTCTCCTATTTTAATGAACCCAAAGTTGCAACGGTTTGCTGAGATATCCATGGACAGGAGGAACCTTTCTTTCCCCCTCAAGATGCACGACTTCCAGTTTTGTCTTGGTTTGGGTTTGGTTTGCTGGTTTTTTTTTTCTTCCCCCCAGCTTTCTTCCTGCATTCCTGTGAAATACTGAAATACTGGAACTTAGATACGTGAATATAAGGGTTATGTGCCCTCATGCTTTTGCCAGTATTGAGAGGCGTTGTGTTGCAAAGGGTCGGGTGCAATAGATGGTTCCTTTGAGTCCTGGGTTCCATCAGGCCAAGGATCCCAGCTATCAAAGGTGGTCGTATTCCAGGGAGTCACCTAATTTTAAGGGATGTTATTGAGAATGCTTAACGTTTTCAGAATAAAGGCTGGCACTTTTAGTGTAATCCAGCAGTGTCTGGACAGCCTGTAGGGACGCAGAGTAACTTGAATTACAGACACGCTGCTTCCATGCTCTGTATTATCTAGAGTTGCTTTTATAGCGGATATTTTTAGTCACCAAAAAAAAAAAAAATGTGGTTGTGAATTCGTCAGGTTGATGTTTTTATGAAGAACTTAAATGAAAAAAAAAATACAGCACCGCAGTTAGTAAGAGCTGTGAGTCATTCCGAATAAAATAACAGGTTATTTCTGCAAGTTTAATCACACAGAACTTCCATTGACAACAGCAGATATTTTTGCAGAAGTAACATTTAGCTTTCTACCCGTTTGTTCATACATTTTGCATCATTTTTTTCTCTTATTTTGTGCATATATTCACTAAAGTTGAAAAGTATTATTTTAATCTGCATGTACTATTTGCCTTTTTAAATTTTAACTAGCAGGTTTCTCTTATGAGAACTGCTTGCCCCTGATTCTTTCTTTCCTACCAGTAGTTACTGCATCTCTGGTGTATTTTTTTCAAGTTTAATGTTTCTTCAAGTTGGGCTTTTTTTTTTCCCTTTGTGCAAAGCCAATCTCATCACTTCATACCATGTAGAATGTTCCCGTCTTGCTTGCTGTGTTTCTTTTTCACTGCAAATGTTGACATTTAACATGCTTTCCAAAATGATATAATTGTTAAAGAGCCTGCTGTTACAGTATCCCTTTGGAATAGACACGGTGCCTATATAGAGTGTTCAAACTGTAATTTAACCTTGCAGGTTTTAGAGTGTTTTGTTTGCAAACTGTGTTTTCTAATCAACGTGGCTGAAATTAACTTCCTAAACATGAAGCGGGCATAAACTCTGTTTAGAGTCTGCATGTATTTGTGTCTGTGGCCCTTCTTTTGCACACAGACATCTCGAGTTTCTAGCAGAAGTTAATCATACCACTGGAAGGGATGTTGCTGATATTCTCATAGTATAATGAGCAAAGGTCTCTGGAAAAGGAGAGAAAGTAGAGGAAAGGGGATTAAAAGGGACAAGGGGAAAAGCAAAAGTAAGTGGAAAAGAGAGAATTCTTGTAGTCCTCCAATAAAAGTATGTTTTCCACTTGTTGAATCTGACTGTATATTACCAAACAATTAATTAACATAATTAAAAGAGTTAAGAATGAGTCCTTTATAGTATATGGGTGGATGTTTGTACGTGTCTAGTGAAATGCAGGAACAGAAATCCCTGTAGTGATTATGAGCTTTAGGAACAGGGATCTGTGATCGCAGAATCACAGAGTATCAGGGATTGGAAGGGACCTTGAAAGATCATCTAGTCCAACCCCCTGCCAGAGCAGGAACACCTACATCAGGTCACACAGGAACACGTCCAGGCGGGTTCTGAATGTCTCCAGAGAAGGAGACTCCACAACCTCTCTGGGCAGCCCCTTCCAGTGTTCTGTCACCCTCACCATGAAAAAGTTTTTCCTGATATTTAAGTGGAACCTCTTGTGTTCCAACTTGTACCCATTGCCCCTTGTCCTATCACTGCCTGTCACTGAGAAGAGCCTGGCTCCATCCTCCTGACACTCACCCTTTATGTATTTATAAACATTAATGAGGTCACCCCTCAGTCTCCTCCAAGATAAAGAGACCCAGCTCCCTCAGCCTTTCCTCATATGGGAGATGCTCCACTCCCTATGCTAGAGTCGCTTAGGTTTGACAGGACCTCTGGCAGTCATCTGGTTAAACCTTGGTTCAAAGCATGTCCAGCAAGAACAGGTTACTTAGGACTGTGTGTCCAGATTGTATCTCTGAGGACGTAGATTCTGGCTCTGGGCAACCTCGTATAGTACTGGACCATCATTACTCCCAGGAGGACTTGCTGCAGTATATCAATGCCTTTCTTGAAGCGAGGAGCCCAAAAATGCACGCAGTGATTCAGGTTCAGGCTCAGAAGTGCTGAGCGATCACTTCTTTTTGAGAAGGACTTTGAGCAACCTGCTCTAGTGGGAGGTGTCCCTGCCCCTGGCAGGGGGGTTGAAACTCGATGATCTTTAAGGTCCCTTCCAACTCGAACCATTCTATGATTCTCTTGGCCTGCTGATTGCACTCTTGATAATGCAGCCCAGTATGTGATTGGCCTTTCCTGGAAGGGTAAACTGCTGGTTAACATTCAAAGGGTTCTCCAGCTTCTTCTCTGCAAATCTGTTTTATAGCCAGTCTGTACCATTGCATGGGGTTATTCTCACCAGGTGGAAGACTCCACGGTTGCTTTTCTTGAACTCTGTAAGGTTCCTGTCAGCCCATTTCTCCAGCCCATGAAGGAGTATCTGAGTGCGGCCCTGCCCTCCAAAGCATTGACTGTTCTCCTCCAATTTGATGTCATTCACCAACTTGCTGAGAGTGCACTCGGGCCTCTGTTATCCAGGTTGTTAATAAAGACAATAAATAGGGTTGGCCATAGTGTGGATCTCTTAAGGGAAATTACCAGTAACTGGCTGCTGCTTGGACTTCGTATTGCTGGCCAGAACCTTCTGAGTCCTGGCAGTGGAGGGGGGCAGTTTCCCACCATTCTGCTTACCTAGCCAGTCCTCATCTCTGCATATTTATTTTCTTCAAGGACACGAGAGGAGATTGAGTCAAAGGGCATCCTAAAGTCAGAGGATACAACATTTGCTGCCTTCTCCTTCCCTGTCTGCAGTGCCAGAGTCACCCTTAGTAAATCTGTAGGAGTTATTAGCAGTCACCTTGTCTATTGTGTGACTGGAAACGGCTTCTAGGAGATTTGTTATGTAACTTTCCCAGGGGTAGAGGTGAGGCTTGTAGCTACCTGAATCCTGTTCTTGCCCTCTTTGAAGATGGGTGTGACATTTGCGTTTTTGCAATCCTCAGGAACCTGCCCTGATCATCACAATGTGTCAGTGATAATAACATCAGCCATCCCCCTTGGTGTCCTGAGGTGCACCCCATCTGGTCCCATTGACTCCTGTGTGGCCAGCTGGGCTCAAGAGCTTCTGAACTGTCTTCCTTTACAGCAAGTGATGCTCCAGTCCTGCAGGAAGCTCAGGACCCTGGGAGGCCTGAGGGCAAAACTAACTGGTGAAAACTGAGGCAAAAAAGGCAAGGAGTACTTTGAGTTTTTTCGTGTCCTTTGTCACTAGGTCCCTTTTTCCACCAGGCAGTGGGTCCATATTGTCCTTTGCCACCCTTTGGCTGCACTTGAATGTATCAGTCATATTCTAGTAGTGTTTCAGAGAGAACTTTTCTGAAAGACCCGCTATAGATGAACAGCATCTCCATGTAGATACTCTGAAACAGGACACGAGTAATGCATAGAAAATTCTGAAGGCAACAGAAGAGATTAATTGACATTTTCCAAGTAGAAGTAGGAAATTATACAATGAAAGTTGAGGGCAAAGGTTTTACATTTACGGGAATCCCGTTTCACACAGCAGATTCACCTGTGGGAGTGAGTTTCACGAGATACTTTGAAGGGCACAAGTTTTGACATTAAAAAAAGAAAAAAAGGTACCTGAATGGATATTTGTGTAATACCTATTTATATTACATGTAAACTCTGTCTAAAAAACCCCAAACTGGGTTTGGAGGTGTACTTCTGTGGTGCCTTCAAAGTTACTAGTTTAGGAGGAAAGCTCCATCACTAGGTTTCCTCCAGCTCCTCTAGGTTGTCAGGTACCGAGCAGTGTCAGATGCTGGACTTTGAATTACACAGATCGCTACCCTGGACTGAGGTGGTGTCTTCTGTGGTCTCTGTTGACATCAATGGTGGATATTAACATTTAAAGAACCTTTTAACATTCTCTATTCTCTTTTTAAAATGCACTTGCAGTCATGGGAAATTCACTTTTGTACTTTCCCATCTTGTGATTGAGGGCACCCTTGCATGTGAAATCTCTGCGTCTGAGTCATCCACTTCTGCAGGAGGAATAAAACCTGAAAAGCATGCCACAATTTTGGTACTCCCTCGGGTCATTTGGTAAGAGTAGAAAGAAATAATTTAAAATTACTTGTCTAAGAGGGGGAAAAGATCTTTTTTCTATCTTTTTCTTGTCTCTTCACTTACAAACCCTGATTTACTTCAGTGAACGTTGTCTAAAATGGAACACTTCTGATTAAGAACAATTTTTATACGTGGCACTCTTGTAGCTGTGCCTATCAACTCCTACATCTTAAAGAATTTTAATTTGTTTTAAGAATGTGTTGCATGTGTTTATACAGGTGAGGTTTTTTATGTAAGAAGGATCATATGGAAAACTGAACATTTTCCGTAGTTCCTGAGTTAGCGTTCTCTGTACATTCAAGGGCACCTGACTGTGTGTTAATCAGATGATAGTAAAAATGTTTCTGTAATTAAATTGTATTTAAGTTCTTAGAGAAGCAGCTTTTCAGCAAGCTGAATTGCAAATCTAACAAAGAAAATGACAATGAAATGTTCTTAAGCCGCATCCCATTAAATGAGTAAAAATAATATTTGAAGGGGTTTTTTTTTTCATAGCTATGGGTGTTGCATTTAGCAGTTATTCAGGAAATACAAGTTTTAATATTCAGACCATAATTTCAAATAGTATTACTCCTATCAGTAGCTCCTCCTGAAGGGAAATTTGGTTTTGGGTGAATGCATTGAGTTATTTAGGTCCTGGTTTGTGCTCTTTGCAGAATTCCTGCTGAGTATAATCGTAAGATCATAGAGTGGTTTGGGCTGGAAGGGAGCTTAAAGATCGTCTTGTTCCAAACCCCCCCTGCTGTGGGCAGGGAAATAAGATCCCTGTCACGTAAAGACCTGTGGAAACTGCAACTCTTGAAAGTTTCGATAAGCTGGTGAGCAGTGAAAAATTACCCCATGCAGCATCCCACGCCTGTGGGACACAAGGCAGCGGGAACCACAGGCATGAATTCAGCTGGGGGAGAGACGTGCACTTTGCCGAGGGCCTTCCCCTGCCTACAGCTTGCTGCCTGGAGGTCACCACCACCACAGCTCCACCACTGGAGCAGGTCTTGTCTACCTGAAATGACTTTTGTTTTTTTAAATTCCCCTTCTCCATTCTGGGAAGTGTTTTTCTTCCAGAATCTCCCATTTCCACGCCTTTGGCATTGGTTCTGCTGTGGCCTCTCCTGTTGTTTTTAATAGATGGTTGAGTTTTCTGGATGTTTTATTGTGAGGAACCACAGGGTCTGTCTGTTTCAGAAATACAAGGCTGTATATTTCCTATGAAAACTTAATAAACATCTTGTGCTGTGATTAATGTGAGGACCCTGAAGAAAGTTAGTTAATTGTAGGGCCATGGAAGTCACCAGCAAAGGGAAGTTAAATCAAGTTGTCAGTATCCCATCTTAGGTACTGTAGTCTATCAGCAGTCCTCTAACACCGAAACGTGGTGAATATGAAGCTTAACTTCATAAGTGAAGTGATTTCTATGACCTTTTGGGATATATATAATCCTTGCCCTTTGTCTTCTTGCATCAATGAAGTTTTGTTTTGACGCGGGAGACTACGCTGTTCCTGTGTGCTGTATGTTATAGAAACAGTCTGCTATTAGACTAAATAAGTTGCCTTCTCTGCTACCTCCAGTCCTAAACATTTGGAAGTAAGATACTTTTTGTTACCTCTTTCTTCCGAGCAAGGGTATTTACCACAGATTATTGGTTTATTGTTTGCTACTGAATCTGTCATCCTGAATGCCACAAGTTACCTAAACATCGCTTCCCAAAAAAAGACCTTTGCTTGCAAGGTGGTATTACATTTTGTTTGTTGTATACTTAGGATTAATTACCTTTGGTTGTTTTATGCTCCTGCTGCTTCTGTCATTCTCATTAACCATCTCTATCTTTCTTTTTGCAGCTTGGGTCCTGTGTTTGCTTTGTTTGTACCATTTTATTCCTCCATTCCAAGAGTGCAGGTGACACAAGTATTAGGCCACTTTTCTATCACAAACAAGACACTGGTCTATATACTGGGTTTACAGGTATGGTATGTACTTGCTTGTTCATATTTTAATGACTTACTGATGTAATAGTATTTCTGTATGTTTGTCTATGAATTTTGATGCTTCCACACGTATGATTCCAAATATGTTTAACTAGTGATTGTCTCATCGACTGAAATATTGAAAAACATGCTGGAGTAGTGGGCAAGTGATCTCTTCTACTGTCTTCTGTCTTGATTACCTTGGGCAGGAAAATAGACAATTCTACAATTAGGGTTGTTTTGTTAAACAAAATGAACTGGATGAAAATAGTTGAAACCCGATGGTAAGGCATATGTGTCTTTCACCTTTCTAATTTGCTTATAACTTGCTTTTGTTTATTTTACCCTTGTCTGTTAGAGCTCCCCAAAAGCTATAGAATACAGTATTTTCCTATGGTAAGACTCTTGCTAAATAATGAAGGTTTTTACTGAATTCCACTGTTATATACATTAATTCTATTCATATATCAATAATTACCACGTTACAGGTAATGTAAAGTAGTGTAATGTAGAGCACAGCAGTATCATGTAATATTATATTAAAATTTAGTGGAAAAATATAGGTAGCTGGTACAGAAAGGCAGTAATTATTCACAAAACCAACAAAAACCCCCTGCAGCCTAGAAATGAATGGACAGTCATGTAAAAACGTGAATTATGAAACATGAGATCTGCAAAATTATGAGAAATTATACTCATTTTTATATGTTCCAGGTACTCAAAAGTAGCTCTAGCACTAACATTGGAAAGCACCACAGTTATGTGAAGTGTGGTAGAAAGTTTTTAGAATGAATGGTCAGTTTCAGAATATTGACTCATGCTCCACACGAACATTTCATTCAACCATTTTGCTGTTCAGCCTTCGGACTCATCCGATTTCTGCTCCAGCACCAGATTTCCTTGATCTCGGGGAAAATCTTGTTTCTTCTCTTCCAAACCCATCCATACCACTATTACCCTGGTCTTTGGGGAAAACCATGGTAGAGTCTGAGCTCTTCCCCATCATGTCCTTTGCCTTTGGCTTTCATACGCACACCACCTCCAGTACAGCTCATGCTCTTACTAATCCCTGTCTCTTTGCTGTGTCTTTCCCTGCCACGTACAGAACAATTGCTGCCGTCACACACAGAGGCTGAGGAAAAAATCACTTGCCTTCTCCTCCGTTGTAAACTTTGCCCTTGGCTCAAGTCACTCTTTCCGTAGGCAGAAGTGTAGAGGGAAGGTGTTCTCATGATTCAGTCGGCATGGGGCAGAACTATTTTAGTAACCAGTATCAGTCTGATTTTCAGCCCATTTTTCCAGTAGCTAATAACCTTCTCCAGGTGATTAATCACATCCTTTACTAGAAACACTAGGCTTATTGTTGGCTTATCAGGACTTTTTTTAAAAATTCATTCCGACCCGTTGTTTGTGTGATTTCACGTCGACAAATATGCCACTGGGTGAGAATTTTATTTCTTTAATTTTGCTGCTCATGTTTAGTCTCTCCATGGCTGCACGTTCGAGAGCTTCACTTGCACTGCCTGCCCCACTTGGAACTCTTCTCCTGTTGCTGCTGAGTCATTTCCTTTGCTTCAGTCTGTCTTTCAGACTTGTTTTTCTCTGCAGCCTATAACTGACATCCTGTTATACGTAGTACGCTATATGAAAATAAAATGTATTGTTCTGCAGAAGGAGAACAATTGTTGGATCCCTTTTTTTTTTTTTTTCCACTTCTGCTACTTTTGGAATACGTCTTTTTTTAATGTTAAATGGAATTTTCTCAGAAATAGATGTCTGACTTTTCTCATTGTCATGATAAGTACATAGCCTACATAATATTGCAACATAGTAGCTCAGAAAACAACAGTTATGTAAAATGAAAATTTTAAATCACTGCTTTTGTCTTCTAGCTCTTAACCTCTGGTTCCTACATCTGGATTTTAGCCTTAAGTGGATTGGTAAGTCTTACTGTTTTAAAAATCATGTGTTGCCTAAAGCACTGTTCTATATGTACAATCAGTGCAGTATATTTGGATTTGAAAAGAACAGAAATTACTGAGTGATGTTTTTATTTGTAACGGTAAGTAGAAAGTTTTCATCTTCAGCTTCCAGATTTGCAAAGAACTGACCAGCTGGTAATAAATAAACAGACAACAGAAGTCCTGGTTAATGTTTGCAGGCTGCCACTGCTCTCTCACCTCCTAAAATTAATTTTACTGCCATGGATATAGTTTTAGACCCACAACTGTAAATGAGACTATTGAGGAAGTGGTAGAAATATTTACCCTACTTATTTTTTTCCAGTTTTCAGTGAGCCTCAAGGTTTTATTCCAGGAAGCAGTTTTTAACAAGTTTGCTATGAGGATTTTCATGTTTTGCTGTTCTTCTAAGACATCTGTATAGGTGTTTCTCACTCTGATAACAGCAGTAAGAGTGCAAAATCACTTTCTTCACACAGCCAGATAAAGCCGGTGGGGTCTGTCTTTTTCCTTTCCGACTTTGTTCTTAGTACAAAGGCACTTAGTACTAAAACACATTGTACTAAATCTTCCAGATTGTTAGATACTGATAAGCTTCTTTTTAAATTTTACAGACTTAGAAATTAGGAGCTCAGACTCTGATTTCTTGGCCCAAAGTACTGTCTACTTTTGCAACAGTGAAAGTGCCACCTCTTCCAAATCATCTGACTGTTAAGGTGATGCAATCTTAAGAAGAACTTAAATCGTGCCCTTGCTGTTTACAACCTACTGATTTGAATTTGCTGTGAGCTCAGAGTGAAATTGTTGACACTTCACAAATTGCTGCTCTAACTCAGGAGTTTGGTCTTTTACCATTGGCATTGGCTGTTCCGAAATATTGCGTGGGCTCGTGGGATTACTAAAAGGAGTGACCAAGCAGTAAATAGTGAAGTCTGCTCAGCAGTTTGATCAGGCCACAAACATCCATGCAAACAGTGCAACTCACAAACCAGAATTTCTCTCTGGTGGAGAGATCAGCCCAAGCCTCTATGCCCGCCTAAGGATTTGTGACTTCCTCCAAACGCACTACCCCTTCCTGTTGCTCTTCTGGCTCTTTTAATAGCCCTTCCTTTTAAGCAGGTGTTCATTAGAGAGGGAAGGGATGGAAAAAGGAAAGGCATTTTAACTCTCTCTTTCCTGGTGGCAGAAACTGCGTGTATTCTTGTGTATACAGATTTGTATACAGACTTAGAAAAAACGGCTGAAATACTATTTTTGTTGCATATAATATTTTTATATTATATATATTCATATAATATCAAATATATTCATACAATACCAAATGTATTTTTGTTTCATAATATATTATGTGCTTCTTTTTTTTTTTAATTCCCTTTTAATATCCAGTTTTATTCAGCCGTACAATGCAACTTTCTTGGTATTCTTTTTCACAGATGACCTTTTTTTTATTAATTGCAGGTTGGCAGTATGTTTTACATAGGTGTAAGTCCATAGGAATAAATCAAGCTTTCTCTGTGTCACAGGAGGGCTTAAGAAAACGATTGGATGTTTTCATACTGCTTCAGTCAGCGTGAATTAAGTCATCATCAGTGATGATATATTTTCAGTCTCAAGTTTTACTGCAGCAAGCAGAAAGCTGCGCTCTACTGTTTTGTAGTAAGTGCTACAGTTTGGAAAGAAGTTCATATTACGAATTTCAGCCATTTTTTGCACAGCACATCTTTCACACTTCTGTGAATAAGAAGTCTCTCACCTCTGTAGTAAGTGAAATTTGGCATCTTTTGAGAAAACTTGATAAAGGAGTAAAATTTCACATTATATTACATAATCTGAAGAGGGATATGAAATGCTATAAAGGCACCTTTTCACATTACAGGTATAGGTACTCGTTAACATATATATATGTTCAATTACATAAATATGCAGGTTGTCAAATCTATATTAAGTCATTCTGACAGCCTATGTATTTTTGTAATTCTTACTGCTCTTGACATTCTCTAACAGACTGTATCTTTGTTGAATTAAATTTTCGTGTATTTGTACAAAAGGGCCAACCAAGTAAATGCAAGAACAGCAAGTCAGCTAGGTGTGGTGTTTAGTCACTAGTTCATTGCCTGTTAGACACATCAGTGTATTTTTAGCTCTAGAGATGGCTTAGGCACTCATATGACTGTGTATGACGCTGTTCTGCAATTTAGCTTTCGTTGCACTTCTGCTTATGTGGAGAATTAAAATGGATGATGCCGGCACGGTTTCTGAATTGTTGCCAGTTTCCACTTTCTCTTCACCATGTTCCCAGTTTAGGTTTATTTAACTTCTCGCAATTTATAGTTTAAGGTGTGATCAACACTCTTGGATTGTTGATCTTGAATGGGATCTGACTTGGCAGGTGTGAGGTGCGGCACTGGAGGTCGATTTCGTGCTAATTGCGTGCTCATCCTTGTTAATGCTGTTAGACTTCCCTGTGAATTCCGGGCAGGGTGTAGAGCAATTGGGAATTCTACCACCTCGAGTTTCAGTGGTTTCAAGTGATGCAATCATTACAGAAGTGTGTTTGTGTGTGTGAGTGTGTGAGTCTGTGTGCAGGTAGACATTGACGTAATGTGCCTGGTGATAAGGAATTTTAGATAATTGGTAGTTTGACTCTGGATTCTTCTCAGTTACTGCAGCACGTGCTTTGTTACTGGAGTACAAAAGGTCAGCTGTGTCTGTCTTTGCTGTGAGGTAGAGCTTCTTAGGTGTCTAATTTTGAGTCAGCGTAGGAATACACTCTTAAAGGCAGCTTTTTAACTCTCCAGGTGAAAATGGATTACCTCTTGGTTACTGTTCTTTTGGTGTGTCAGTGTCAGCCTGGTAATTTGAGTTGTTGGTATGTTGTGTGAAAGGTGCTGTTTAAATATGTGAGATTTATTTACAAAAAGGAAAACTTTAAGAAGTAGACTGTAAACAAATTCACAAACCTGATGTAATCAGTAATCTGTAACGTTATTTCTTGTGGTTTATTTTGCCAGGAATATACCGTACGTGGTACATGTAGTCCATAGAAACATAGAATGGTTAGAGTTGGAAGGGACCTTAAAGATCGTTGAGATTTGTTTCTTATTATAGGGGTGGTTTATGTCATAAAATTAGGAAACTTCATCTTAGAGATGCAGATGTGTCATGAAAGTTGTATAATTTCCATTTGACTTTAAGCTAGGAATTCTCTCAATTGTTGTTTGTAGAAGTGCTTCCATATAATGCATGTTACTCAGTTTAATGAATGCTAGAAACAGTTTCCCTACTATTATTTTTCTTTAAAACAGTCAAAGCACCTTACAAAATGTTATCCCTTTGAATGTTTCATTGGATGCATATACATCAACCCATCTTCTCTCCCTTTTTTTTCCCCCCTCGAAAATCTCTCGCGTTCTCAGCTTACATTTCTCATTGCTACACTCTTGCAGGGCTGAAATTTGAGGGACATGTCAAGGCTCACTCAGTTGTAGCTACAGCATACCTGCTTCAAGCAGTAAGCTCAGGTTGGTACCAGCAGATAAGATGTGCTCGCTGGGACATGCAGTTCCCTCTGCTCATTAGTGTAATGTTGTCATCGTGCAGCTCACGTGCCAGGGTTTCTGCTAACCATGTAGCTAGGTCTCTGTTTCATCGAGGAAAGGTATTTTTCAGGCCTTTTCTGTGATTTGAGTGTTGTAGACTCTTTCTTCTTAGCTATTGTCATGTGCTCATTTGTTTGCAAGATGAGATGCATTGCATGAAGTTCAAAATTTGGAATATCCCAAGTTTTCTGTGAGCTGCCTTGAATTTGTGTAGAGTTCAGTTCAAACTTGAAGAAATTGAAATTGTCTTGGCCTTACAAATGCTGAAGTTTCTAAAACCTTTCACTAAGCCAAAATCAGTGCTTTCTGCATTGTTTCTGTACTACGCTGTGATTTACTTTTCTCAGGTTGTATGAAAAGTTGCACTTTTTATACTTCAGATATTGTAAATCTGTAGGGAATCCGTAATTTGTAGCATGTAGTAGCTTAAGTAAGATTAAGACAGAAAGTTCAGTGTTAGTTTTTAGTTTTAATTTCGGTTCTGATTTTTGAGTGCTTTAGTTCTTATTCATGATTTTGAATCTCCTAGAGTTGGTTTTAACACAGACTACAGGTCTGTGCTAAAGTGCTCAGAAGTGTACTTTAGATTATTTTGAGTTCTGTCTGTGAAGAACTTTATTCGTCCTTTCTGTTTGCTGTTTGTTTGCCTGAGGTGCTTTGCTACCGTGAAATCCTGTCCCTGATAGATCAGCCTTTTTAAGATGAGATGTGATTGGGCGGGGGACCTAAATGTTTAAACCAGACTTCAATTTTTAGTTCTTGTCTTAAAAATAACGCTATGTAGTTGATACCAGATCAGATCTAAGAATCTGCTCTTCCTCTTCTACACCTTTCTTAAAGTGATTTTGAACAGTCCTTACTCTAAATTATTTTTGGTTTAAAAACATTTCTGAAGGAAATACAGAAGCATTTGTATTACTCCACAGTGCAGTATTCGCACTTAAAGTATCATCCCTTCTACATACTTGAAATCAGTATTGAACACTTTATTGAAGAAAATCTTAGATCAGAGACTGATAATGTAGTATGTAGTTACTTTCACATTCATATCCTGCCACGCATCCTTCTTCATCCCCCAGTTAGTCTGGAGGACATCTTCCACTTACCCACATCTAGTCTTACGCAGATCTGTAGTCAACGTCAAAGTATGATATTCCTTGAATTCTTTGTAATTGTGTAATTATAAATGGTGATTCAGGTACGTCTACTTTCATCTAATTAAACGTCTTGTGGTAGTGCTTTGGTGCCACAAAAGAGGAGCAGTGTAATAGAAGTGACTTTGGGTAATTTTAAAAAATAGATGAAAGCTCTGCAGTGGTTGTTTTTTTATGCCGTTGATTTATAGCCAAGTTATATTTGAATTGCAGTTCAGGATAGATAAAAAATCATTTGCAGTAACCGAAATCACATTTTTAACTCATTCTTCTAAATTTGGAATTATGAAAAGCTATTATGAAGGCAAAACTTATTAGAAGCGTGAATTAAATAAAACAATACTAAGAAATAATTAAATGATGTTTTACTGTTTTGAATATTGTTACAGTTTAAGTCTAGTGCACTCACAACAACATTAATAGCACATTAAGAAAACTCTAATTGCTATATTTTCATCTTCAGCTTGTTTTCACCCAAATGCCTGGAAACAGACTAGTTCATGCTTGCATTTTTGACTTGAAACATTAACAAAAAAAGGGGGTCTCCCTAAGAGTATCTTTTAAATAGTCTTATAAATATATTGGAGCTTCATCATTATTGTTTAATTGCTTGAGGTCCTTAGTTTTGTGGAAGTGTTGAATGATCACAGGGGAACACATAATTATCACTTCGAGTAGCAAGAAACATGATTTTTACAAGAAATAACTAAGAAATTTTAAATACATCTGAGAAGGCAGATTATTTACTGGTTTCCTGCCGCTGTCTTGTCTTTAATTGCAATTGGTATTTAAGCCTTTGTGTTTGAAATCAGCGTGCCTGGTTGGAGTTGGAACTGCCACTGGCTGATTTACCCGGTGTCATTGACTGCACCATCGAGAAGAGCTGCGCCTCCTGCCTCTGCTTTGTGTGCTGGGCTTTCCAGCTCAGACAAGCCCTCGCACAGGTCCTGTTTTACTGGTCAGCAAAGGCCCTATTTATATACCTTCCCCTGTAACAAAGCGCTACAGAGGTCTTTATTCTACAGCTAGACCATATTGCACATTACCGTGGGTTATGTTCTAAAAAACTGCTGCATTGCATAAAGGATGTGAATGGAAATAGTGACCAGGATACAACTTCAAGACCTGAAATTCAAATTCAAGCCCCAGTCCTTTTTGGGTTATACATGGGTAACCTCAGCTCTTTTTCAGGAAAGTGTGTAAAGATGCAGAAAGTATTACCAACACTTTTGATTTGTTTTCTTTTTTCTTTTTTTCTTGTGTTTCCTGAAGTCCTAGATCAAGGAGTCAGGAGTTTGGGCGGAATGCTCGCTTTCCTACAAGGAAAATATGCTTTTGAACCTTGAGCTTCAAAATCCAAAAGTATATCCCAAAGGCTTAGAAATAGTGAAGGACACTTCTTTGAAAAAATAATAAAATAACCCCACAACAACAAAATGAACCAACAAAACAAAACAAAAAAAAATCTGCTTACGTTTTTAAGACAATCTCGGTCTAGATAGTGACTTTGCAGAAATGGAGTTGTGATTTCTGAATATTGGTTTTAGAATATATCACTCAGTAGTATTGCTAATATTAGTGAGACTATTCACTTATTACAAATTCTGCATATGTTGAAGTGTTTTCCTAACTGAAAACATGTATTTTATCTGTAACTGATGTGAATGTTTGGTAGTACTTTGTTGATAGCACTGCCCACCAAAGCCCAAGTGGTAAGGCAGTTCACATAGAAACACTGAGGTTGACCTCTAGATCAATGCCTTGTGCAACCTGAACTGGTTGCCCAGGACCAAGTTCAGGCAGCTTTTGAGTATTTCCAAGGCTGGAGACTCTACCAACTCTCTGGGCAACCTCAGCACAGAGGTTGTGAAATGTGTAGCCTGAAATAAGAAATGGAAAAGCAATAGAAGAACAGAGATTGGGCAATGAAAAAGCAGCATTGTCCATCTGTCCTGACAGATGCAGATACCCATATGTAAGCTAACAGATGTGCTGAATCCCACCCAAAATTAACATGAGCTATCTGCGTGGGGTCAATGGCCAATATTCAGCTGAGTGACTGTAGGTGGCTTAATTTGAGATGATTGTCTATGTTCTACTGAGTGTATTGACTTGATCTCCTCCGTGATGTGAGCTTAGGCACCTTGCTCGTGTCTAGACAGCTACATGTGAACACATGGCAACTTACTCCTACATCACTTAAAGCATCTGAGAAGAAAAATAGTTAATCCATCTGGCACGCAGGGGATGTTAATGTGGAAGTCAGGTTGCAATTGTTTGTGGAGGAGAGAGATGCAGATATTTCCAATTCTGGAAGAAGAAGAAAGTAAGTAGTGGGAAAGGAAGGGAGAATGTAATGATGTGTCAGAAGATACTTTCTATTCTATATCCACAGCTTCTAAGATCCTGTAGAAAAATGGATTTTAGTTTTCTGTTTGTATTTCACTTCAAAGTTTTCGGTTTCTCTCTCAGATCCGAGGAAGTGTTTGTGTGCCCAAAATCTTTGTCAGTTGTGCCAGCTGGTTCAGTAAAAGGTAGATTGTTTCTATCAAGCTATTTTAGCCTGTACACGAACACCACTGTGGCTGCAAAATCACTGTTGTTTAGAGAGGGAATCTGTGAGTGTAATTCAGCTCTGTGTGTACTTTGAAGGCATCTGCCATAGGATGAGTCCCATCTTAACAGTGCCTGTTTCTCTCTGTTAAGCATGAAACAAAACTTCAAACAAGTAGCTCATATGTAGGCTTTTACATTACAGATGTCTGTGCTGGGTCAGATAAATCCAATCATGATCTTTTACGTAAAGAGGTTTGGTTAACAGTATGGTCTCACCTGCAGAGCTCTAGCAGAGACCCACAGGAACCTCTCCTTAGGTCACAAGTGCAAGTTAAGAACAGAAGTGCTGTGCTGAAATGGCAGTACAGTCATACTTGCACATACACGAGGGAACAGTTGAGATCTAGTAATGATTGCACCTGACCAATGAAGATAGTACTGATGGACTCCAAAGGCAAAAAAAAAAAAATAGGAAATTTATGAGCACAGTCAATTGGGAAGGAACTTGAAGAGAATTTGTTTATCATTATTATTATTATTATTATTATTATTATTATTATATTTTTTTTCCTGTCAAGCTAACTACTACAAAAGGCTGTTTATACACTTAGTGACTATTTCCACAAATGAAACACAAACAAAATGGTCTGTTGTGTAACAATTACATTGCAGGTTATAACTACAGGTTGAGAATACACGTGTAGTGATTTTACTTGTTGAGTCGTTTTCACACAATCTCTCTTGGTTTGATAAATGTGTTTCTCTACACAAGTTCAGTACAGAATCTTGACACCAACTTTAACCCCTTGTTTTGATTCTAGTTGTATAGAATTCAGAGTATACTAAGGACAAAGCAGATAAAATAGGTGTGAAAATGTCACTTCATCTTAAGAATACTGCTGTTTGCTTTCTGCTGGTTGATATCTGAAAATAACAACGTCTTGAATACACACAATGAATATATTAAAATTACTCAGAACGAAATAAGCGAGTATTTGCTGACATTTAATTCTGACAAGTTGTCACCATTAGGCAAAATAATTTTCATCATAATTTTCTACACCAATTGCCTACTGGGTTTTTGTTTGCTTTCTTCTGTTAATGTTAATCAAGTAGAGTGATACCAAATTTTTCAGTTAGTAGTGGAGCGTATGTGTCTCTGTCATGTAGAATATTGGAGAGCTTCCATGTTTGGTTTACCTAATCTAAAAGAGAAACAACAGCTACTTCCTTTTTTCTGAAACGTGTGTGACTTTGGATGGATGTGAGTGAAGGGGAGAGGAAGTTTGGTTTACTACAAGGGTGGGAAAAGGGGAGGAAACCTCATGTGAAGGACCGGTGGTAAGCTCTGATGTTAAGAAACCGAAAAACTGTGAGCACATGTTTTTTCTGCAGCATGCCAGGCACTTTCCAGCACGCTCCGTTTCATGTGCTTCAATTTTGCCTGATGAGACATGGTGGATGAGGTTATAGATTATAATGGTCTGACTACAAGAAAACAACTAAGATGTATTTTATGTTGCCAGCCAAAAATTCTCCATTCTGACAGTGTGAACTTAACTGCAGTGTCTTTCTGTGGTGAGTTTTAAAGCCTGAAATACTCTGGAGGCATGTCTATTTAGGGGAAGTAGCCCTTTAACCTGATGTACAGTGTTGAAGTTGGGATATAGTGAGATCATCTTATTGTCATTGAATAAACAAAGTTGGTCTGCTTTCTTAAACACTAGAAATTCACTACGTCTGTAACAAAAATGGTGTAAAGTGTTACTTTTTACTTTAGCAAAGCCTGGGGTTTTAAAAATTATATGTATCAGGCTCTTCACATGAACCAGCCAAAGAGGAAGTTCTTTGGAAATACTTGACATTAAGTTGGGTGTATGACACTAAACCAGACTGAATCACAAGACCTATTTTAACTACAAATATCTCCATTCTGGGTTTATTGGAAATATGCAAATAGGTATCTCTTCCTCACTAGGTGAAACTTCTTGAAAATTTGTTACAACTGAGTGCAGCGTTTAAAATTTCTTATACTTCCATGTAATAGCTTTATAATTGGAGTAGTAAATCGAGGGAGAGAAGAAGAGGAGCGGCACTGAAACCCTAGCAGATGTGGAGGTAACAAGGTGGACTGCCAGTTGTACACTTGGTGCTCTTCACAGCTGAGTCTGTCCTTCCATCTGCTTACCCTTGTGAAGAACTGCAGTATCACTCTGAGCAGTTACTGGACCACAATAAGTTTCTTGGCAGCTGTATGTAGAAGAGATACCTCTCTTCTGCTAGCCTCACACAGTTTTCTCTTGTCCCTTTGCCACATGCTTTTTATTTTAGATTTTACTGTGAACTTTATCTTGTCAGACTTCTTGACTTAACTGCTCTGTGAGCACAGAGGTCCACGGGTTTGGGTTACATGATGAGTTTCTGTCTGAGGCAGGACAAGGAGGGGCCAAGACACTAGTTCTGCTGTTGAGGAGCAGGAAGGAGAGAGAAAACAGCCCACCACACCTGGTGCACTGCCTGTAGACCAAGCATGCTACTCCAGTAAGCTCAGTGAGGCTAGGAAGGCAGGTAGGAGCCATGTGTACAAGTCTCACACCCAGTACTGTCATTCTCCGTTTGAACAGCATCCATAAACTTTTAGCCTTATAAAGCCTTTTCTTCTGATTAAATGATCTGAAATTACTTGCTCTCTGAAACTACCTGAAAGGTTGTAACAAGGTGGGTATCAGTCTCTTTTCCCAAGTAAGACAAGAGGAAACAGCCTCAGGGTGCACCAGGAGAGGTTTAGATTGGGTATTAGGAAAAAGTTCTTCACCAAAAGGGTTATCAAATGGTTGTGGTTTGGGTCAGACTGACCACTGAATCGTACTACAGGTGTTTTCCCCCACCTCTCCAGGGAGAGCACTGGAACAGGCTGCCCAGGGAAGTGGTTAAGTCACCATCCCTGGAGGTATATAAAAGACATGTAGACGTGGTGCTTAGGGATATGCTTTAGTAGTGGACTTTGTAGTGTTAGGTTTACAGTTGGATTTGATGATCTTAAGGATCTTTTCCAACCTAAATGTTTTTACAACTAGCTGTCTCCACTTAGAAAAAAACGAGAATGCCTTCACTGATGGCAGCTACTAGTTGGTGCTTGCAGTGGGCTTTCCCTTCTGAGACAAACAAGTTCCAAAGTACTGGCACTAAAGACGTGCTCCTGATATCTCTTTTCTGTGTTTTCTGTCTTGAGTTGATAAAAGGCTGATTCTGTTTGTGGTTAATGTGTTCAGACACGTGTCAAGATTTGTCATACATTCAGGGAGATGTAGATTTTCCTATCACCACTTGTTTTGTTTTGCTTCTTGTGACTTTTTGAACCCGTTCAAGATTTAGGGTGCCCTGAAAACATTAGACCTAAACAAAGGACTGTAGGTGATAACAGTGGGCAGAGATCAGTAGCTGGGAGGGACATCTGGAAGAAGTGGGGGAATGCTGGTGTGACATTGGACGAAGTATTTTGAGCTGGTGTGCTCTTTCCCTGCCTGGTTCCACCTGTGCAACCAGTAATGCAAATCCCTGGGACCAAAGAGAGGGCCTAGCTCCGTAGCCTAGGAATGTGAGGTGAGAAGAAGGAAGATGTTTTGTAGGCTCTGGTGCTGCTTGTGCGTTTTGTATCTAGCAACCATCAGATTAAATGTATTCTAGTATTGTGTAGTATTTGCAACCTGGTTCAGTAATTCTGACTCCTCAAAAAGTAACATTCCTGGTAACCCTACAATCTAGGTTTTCTTGAACGAGGAGCCTATTTACATAACTCTTTTGGAACTAGGTGGTTAGCTCCTAAGGGACCTTCTTGCTAGGTAGGTATCTCAAGTACTGCATACCAAAAGTAGGCAAATTGCAGAAGTGCTACAGATTTTTCTCCACTTATTCTTTGGCCATTATAGTTCTATCTTAAGTTTCCAGTTGATGTGCGCGAGTTTTGGTCATGAGCTTATAGTAATCCGGAGCAGTTTCACTAGAGCTGAGGAAAGAATTTCTGAGGTCATGAAGAAGCTTCTGTTCCAGTGCCCTGTCATTCCTGGAGTCCGGTCAGGACCTTTCTTTGAATACAGAAAATTTTTCTTAAAGGCAGCCTTCGCTATCATGTCACAGATTATGACCTTCCTCTCATCCCATCCCATTCACCTCCTTCTTCATAGCACAAAAAAGATTTAAGGGGTGAAGGATAGTTTAATACTGTTCTTTCTCATTTTAGAGTGGTAGCCTGTGTTTGGTGTGACATCCAACCCTGAGAGCAATCATAAAATGAAAGGAGAATAAAATGAAAATCAGTGTTTCCCAAAGCAGAATGTAATTTTGCTAAAAGTCTTATTATCTCACTGGATAATTAACAACAAACTTGGAGATAATCTGAAAAATAGCCCCCTCCCAAAGAATGTTGCATTTTCCTATGCTGTCTTCTGTTGTCTATGCAGCAATGCATTTGGTATGTTTATACAAATGTTAGTGAGAGAAAATAAGTATCCTCAAATAAATAGCCCAGAAGTGGAGTTTCTACATTGCTTCTGGCATAATTGCATTGTTTGGGTGTGTTTATGGATTTTTATGGGTTCATATCTCTTCCTGTTGATTTCACTGTGTTGTCATAGCATGATTCTTGTGGCATAACAGACAGTAAATAGTCACGAATACTGAAATGTGGCATAAAGCAGAACGGCAGACTCGGAATTTGCACAAGAGCTTTGGCCTTCACGCTGGGCCACTTTGGGCTCAAGTGCTAGAGCTTCAAAATGGAATTTAAAACGGGGGTTGAGTGATGATTGTAAAACATTAATGGGACACGTGGATTTCTGTTGCTCCTCCTGAAATCAAGCCCCAAGGCAAGCCTGAGTGTGAATGCAGGGAACGGGATTTTTTCGTATAGGTGGGAGAAGTACATCACAAAGGCTTTTTCATTATCACAGATTTTAAGGAACTGGGTTTTTAACCCTTTTTCTTTTTTTTTTCACTAGAAGGTAGATGGGATCCTTTTGGAGTAAATCTGTGCATACTCTTAGATTTAGCTTCAAATCAAATGTTTTGTGTTTGTTTTTACTAGAAGGGAGACTTGGGTGTTGGGGGTAGAAACCTCAAAGGGGGTTGGTTTTTTGAGGAGTGTTTACAATGCTTCAGCATCCTCAAGGGCAGCCTTAATCTTCTCAGGTCAGCATGCAGCATACCTTGACCGGTTCCTTTACTAGAAATGAAAATTTTGGTTGAATTTTGACCTGTTTGAGAAAGGGTTGCCTAGTTTGGGTTCGAATTCTGAAACACAAAAAAAAAACAAAAACCCAAGCAGCTTTCTGAGTCACAGGCAATGCAGTAGACAGATTTAAAAAAGTAATAGTCTGTAGCTGTGGGGAAGTTGGAGGTAAAGAAATCCCCTAATCTTTCTCTGATTCTTGACTAAGAATTCTGGGTAAATACAATAAAAAGTGCTTTAAAAAACAGAAAGACCAACTGCGATCTGCAGCTAAATACAAAGTAAATTTTGTTTGGGGTTGGCTGGTAGGGTTTTTTTTTAACAATTCTTTTTTTATTTTGTTTTAGGTTTCTGGGATTTGCTACAATAGCAGTATATTAAAAGTTCATCGAATTCTTTGCGTACCCAGCTGGGTAGCAAAGATATTTTCTTGGACTCTTGAACCAATCTTCTCTTCTGCGGAACCAACAAATGAAGTTCGAGTGGGAATGGGAGCAACGGTTGACATTCAGAGGCAGCAGAGAATGGAGTTACTGGATCGTCAAATCATGATGTCTCAGGTTGCCCAAATGAGGCGGCAAAGGCAGCAGCAGGTATTGATAGATGGTTCTGTAAGGATTATATTAAGTTATGGGAAAAATATTTTTTTTTATTTATATACCTTTTGTGTTTCCTATTTCTTAAATATGCTGCATTTCTTTATTCTGCTCCTTCAGTCTCTCATACACTGTTGTGTATGGCTAGTGGCCATTTAAGTCCTTTATATAGCATTATATCTTAAAACTGCTTCACAAGATGTAAGTAAAATATCAGACAGTCCTATTAGGATATCAGGACTTCTGGTATTCTGCCACCAAAAATGAGACTCAAAGGTAAAGTGATTGCCATTGTGGAAAGTTAAGAAGTCAAAACTGTTGGCATCCTTTTTGGGGAGGATGAAAATGGTCTACACAACTCCTTTCTTTGCAGGTGTACTTTGAATAAGGTTTGTTTCTTTTAAGAAAGTGCAGGAATTAAATTCTCTAACTTTCTTGCAGAGGTCAACCGCAAGGACTTTCTGTTTGCCGTGTTTAATGCTCTTGTTTTATTTCCTTTTTTAATAGAATAGCAGAGCCTGTTTATTTTCTCTGTTTTAGTCAAACCAGATGTTCACGTAGTTTGCATTATAAGGCAGTAAAACAAGGCAGATGGTGTCTCAATTCAGTTTTCCCAGTATCTTAGATGTACGTGTTACTACTCTATCAAAACTAAACAAGCAGACAACACGGGCCTTTAATTGCTCTATATGGACATATATTGCTCATAATTTAGTTACAACCTACCAATTTGAGGTCTTTACTGAGTTTCCTCTGCCTGAAACGCAGCTCTGTACGGATACACAAGGTAATATAATGCAAGTAGGTATAGCTGTATTGGTGTTAATACGTTACCAGAATTAGAGGTGTGATAGCATAAAGGTTTGGCCAACAACTGGAGCATGAATCCTGGTTTCCAGACCCTGATAACATAATTCTGTTTCCCTTGATTTCTTAACATTCCAGTCTGGTGAGATTGTTCCTCAGGGAGAAGATCCTAATCTCCTTTTCTCTATTCCCACTAGAACGTTAATCAGTTTTAACATAAGAACTGAACTAACAATTGTTCAATTCTTGAATGTTGCCGTTGTAAAAGAAAATGAATTGAAAGTGTCTGTTGGACTACAAGCTGCTGGGAAGAGCGCAGCCAAGTTTCTTCAGATAGGAGGAAGAAATGATCTCAAGTTACAAAGGACAATCTTTATAATGTATCTTTAATTGCAAAAAGTGGTAAATAAGTTCAGAATGGTAAATGACAAAAGAAGAGTTGATAATGTTTTCTCTTCATCTTCTGGTTTCCTTAGGCTATAAACAACGAAAGTGCAAAACCATCTTTTCGTGTTAAACTTCGAATAGAGTTCTTTAAAGAGGTGGAGAGGCTTAAGCAAAATAAATCAACATCGTTTGAACATCAATAAGATACTTCCCTTTGCTTGTTGCTGAAACACTTTCAAGTCACCTTCGTGTTTGCCCTTTAACTTGAGTGCAAGGTTTTGGTTAACTGATAGTGCTATCTGTGAAACCAGTGATGGGAAGGCGATGGGATCAATGTATCAGCATTTCAGAGAGGGTCTTCAGAAAAGGTGTGTCATGAAAGCTTTCGGCCAGCATTTTGGTTTTTAGTGACTCACTTAACGAATTTACTGGCCATTGACTAAATCATAAAAAGCATCATTCACAAATGAGATACAGTGGTAAAAGCAGACTAATTTCTATCTCAGTATTTTAAAAACTGAAAATAGTTTTCTGGGTGGTTGTGCTTGGGCAACTGTTTTACCTTTAGAGGCTTGGAAAGGTATAATTTGGAGACAGTGCAGCTGAACAAATCACATTACAGAATTTAGTTGATAATTTCCCTGTCAGAGGGAAGTTGGTAAAGAGTGCAGATCATTTTTTTAGGGAGCTTTTTTTGTGAAACAGAAAATAATAAAAGCTGTCAAGTATGTATCAGTCATCAGATGCGGCTTTGGATTATATTCTAGGAGAAAGTTGTGCAGATTTCTGAAGTCCCAATATGCTGTTGATAGGTGACGTGCCACAGGTGAGACAAATTAACATTTTCCCTCCTGCCTTCCATTGTGTTTGACAAGGGAAGTGAACTTTTAACTTTTCCTCCGTATGCCAGAGTGCAACAGTTTTGTTTAGTCGCCCCCTGAGACCACACTCTGCTCACTCCTCCTACTCCTTTGCTCTTCAGTTCATCATTTGAGAAAAGAGATGAGGCGGTTTCCCTGCGTGTCGGTAGCGTACGGAAGGAGAACACAAGAATGTGTTAGCTGGTGCTAGAAGCTCCATTGCGTGCTCAATGTGGCAAGCTGTTCTGGCTGTGAGGAGGCCCTCTTCTGAAACAGACACCTTTTGTAATAAGCTGATTCTTCCAGTCTTTGCAAGAAATTCTGAAGAATGGGAGTCTGACAAGTTAGGCAAGCTAACACAAAAAGAGTAAAAGTTTTTTAAAAAATTAAAATAAATAAACATAACACAGGGAAAGTAACTGGAGAAAACCCATTTTTCATAAGTTGTTTTTACTGTAGTCAACCAGTACTTGGATACTGTAGTACCCAAGACACTGGAATGTAAATAATTTTACCTCTTTTATTTTTCTGCTGTTCACTGAGCTCTCTTATCCAAAAGCAGAATTAACTTTGGATGCTTTCTATAAAAAAAAAAAAAAGAAAGAAAAAATTACCAACCACCCCAGAATTTCTTTGCTGGCAACTCTGTGACCTTTATCTTTCCAGCCTTTCTCTAGCTGAAGTGTTCTGGTCTGGAGGAATCCGAAGTAGATGATCCTTCAAGGTCCCTTCCAATCCCTGATATTCTGTGATTCTGTGAAGTACAGGGCTGTGTGTGTAAGTGCTTGGTTGTCAGACACGGGTAACGCTGAGGAGTAGGTTGAGTATGCAGTAGAATTTGAAAATAAACCACCAGCTTCATTGCTTGATATATCTCATTTGAGCCCTTAAATGTTCAGTGGCACTGTGTCTGTATATGTTGTTAGAGACTGAAAAAAATTACCTTACGTTGCTAGTTTCTCAGGCGTATGTGGTTGCATGGTGACTGATTTTTGTCTTGGGTTTTAGTTGCTGTGGATACAGCCCTTAAACAGATGGTACTACACATAATGAAAACTTTCTGTTCTTTTTTTGTTGTCTTCTTCCACAGATAATCCTGAAAAATTATGAATTTATGACAAATTGATAATTCATGCATCACCTCCATGCATCTTTTGGGGCAGTAGAATAAAATGTGTGTCATATGTATTCATTCCTCAAAAAATACCAGCTTGCTGGTTTGTTACTGCTTTTAAAACTTCAGTTCCTTAGTTCATTTCTTTCCCACTTTTTTTTCTGTCCTCTTTTCTAATCTAAATAATTTATCCTACTTTTCTTTTTTCCCCATTAATCTGATCTCTTTTTCCCCCTTATGTCACTTTCACATTTTCGTTCCCCACGATGCCATTTTCCTCCCACATTTTCATCATCTCTTCCCCTTCATCTCCATTGTTTCCCATACGTTATGTTTGCTTCTGTAAAAAACGTTTCTTCGCTTTGGGGGACGTTCTCTCCCATCACATCACGCTCACCACCAGTAATCATTTGCCGATGCATCGCGAAGCTCATAAGATTTTAGGACAGATAGAATCATAGAATGGCCCAAGCCAGAAGGGACCTCTAGGGTCATCTAGTCGGACCTCCCCGCNTGCCTTTCTCTGATGCCTCTTGCCTTTCTCTGATTCAGACAAGATGTGGTTGAGGTGTTTGGTTTACTATTTTATCCTTTCAACACTGTAATAGCAGTGATAATTTTTGGTCTTTCCTCTCCTGCCGTTTCTATTTTTTGATCATTTAATTTCCCAGCATTTTTCTGAAGTTTATCTTTCCTGTAACCCAAATGAAAGCCCCAGTGGGAAAAGGGAAGCAAGTGCTGCATCTGTGCACCAGTGTGGTAGCAGGGAGGCGACTTGACTTTCACTTCCTATTGAGAAACTTGGAGGGAGGCTGGCAAATAACCAAACTGCGAGAGTCTGTCCCTAGGTATTATTGACAACACTGGTGTCACTAAAAACAGATACATGGAAGGTGGTGGAAAGCTGCAGAAAAGGTGGTCAGCACCTTATGTTGTCAACTAAATACCACTTCTCCTTTGAGCTCTTATTGCTGTGTTCATTGGCGGGAGGGTTGGGGGGCAATGTATGAACCTCAGCCCCTTCGTCTTTAAAAAATGCTTTGTGTTGCAGATCATTTAGTCCTTCATTTGTGCTGAGTATGTTAAAAACGCTGTATTGCCTGCTTCTTTGTTTCTCCTAAGTTTCTTGGCTCAGAAAAGAGCATTGCCAGGTTGCTCCAGACTCTGTGATAAGCCTACAGCCATATATGAAAATCTTCATTACCGCTTCTCTGCCCCATCTTCCACTTTGAGCTTATTTTATCTTTTGCCTCCTGTCTTTTTGTTCTGCTATTCCAGGCTGCCTTCACTTTCCATTGAGGCCAGACTCTCTTTTGATTCATATCACATGGTAGGTCTGTATGAGATTCTTCTACTTGCAAAGGCCAGACTTCTTCTATAACAATGTGACTTCCTCTAATTGTTCATTCATTAGGTGTCTTTCTCCTGGGACACTGGTGAGATGCTCTGTGGGTAGGCACACTGAGTGTCTTTATTGTTATGGGGAGTCTCATATCCTGAGAAATGTGCAAGTTTCACGTTTTATTCAGCTAAGGATTGGGAGGTTAGATCGCTGACTTACCTCGTGGTTGTACCTAAGTGCTAAACTCCTGACCTTGGGAAAAAATAAACTAATGGAGCAAAGACTTTCCTGGCACAAGAATTCTTCCTCAGGAATGTTATCTTCACTCACAACGGTAGAAAAAAACTTTCTCAGCTAATATAATCCCAGACAGCCTATTTCTGCAAATTCTTTAGCTCTCCCACTGAGAGATGCCACTTTGGTGAAGTCTCCTTGAATAATTTCAGAAGTTTGAGTACCAAGTTCTTCAAACAAACATAGTGAACCTTGAAGACCACCTGTAACTTCTATACATTGCTGGATCCATATAAACTCTTGCTGTCACAGCCAGGACTTTGAATGGAAGCAGCTTGATTGTATTGCTCCACATATATACATATTATTTTCAGGAAGGAATCAACCCGACTTCTTCACCTGAATAAACAGCTGAGATTTTCAGCCAAGTGTTACGCAAAGTCTTCTTAACTAGTTAGGTTTCCATTCCAACTAGGCTGTGTTACCTAAGCCTACTTTGGGATTTTGTGATATAATTGAATAGAAACAACCTTTAGCAACCATGCTATCCATAAATTCTTTGAGCTCAGACTCCTCAGACATGTGTGTACAAGAGTTGACGTCATATTTTTAAAGAAATCTGTTAACTAATCAGTGCTTTATGGCTTTATTTCAGCCCATGAATGAAGCATTTGTGCTACAGCATTGGGGCTAAATTTAAACTCAGTATTCCTCCATTCTTTCCTTCCTCTGCATGTTGATATACGTGTGTGGATGAACCCCAAGCCTGTTTTTGGAACTCACAGACAGCTTCCATTTTTGTAGAGAAAACAGTATCTTTTCTTTCAGACCTCAGTGGGTCTTTAACTCATCCTTTGCTTTTTGGAGCTCTTTGGCATTTTCAAATCTTGATTATTCTCTGTAATTGTTTAATAATATTTTCTTTGTGTTGAGAATAAGCCTGTTTTGATTTCAAAAGAGGTTATTTACTCTTAGAGGTTGTTGAGTATAAAAACTGCATAGACTCCAGATGTTGGCATGTGTCAACTCCATTTTTTTTTACTGTTTCAGCTCAATAACACGTTTGCTGCAGTTGATAAACCACTTTATTTAGGTATTTGGGGGTTGCTTTTTACTGTATAACTTCTTCATGGATTCCAGGTATGGAATTAAAAATTTTGAATTTCCAGGGTGCTGGTTCAGGTAATGAACAGTTTATGACTATTTCCTCCACAGTCCACTTCATTTTAATGTCTTTTTCATGGATATTGCTAATTCCACGAGCTAGTAGTACTACTAGAGTAAGCTGAATGAGTCTCACAGTCCCAAGGCTCTGACCCCTAGTCCTTGGTAGCACCCTGCTCACACATTGAACTATCAGTTTGGACTGGAATTCTGAAGTACTCTTTCTGTTTGACTGGGCTTTTGAGCTATAGCCTTGGAATTTGGTTTGGTATTTGTAATCCCTTTCCCTGGAGAAGCAGTCATTGATACAGCAGTTGACAACTTCCTAAATCAAAACACTAATTTAGTTCAAAGCAAATTAATTTTTTGAGAGATAGAGAATGTTTATTCTCCTGTGTGATTGTTCGATATTCTCTTCTTCTGACAATTTAGCTTGAGGTAGTTACCCATAAGAAAGCTCCTGAAGTCCAAATCTCCCCAAGCATTTCCAGCGTGTTTAATTCTCTATTGCCTGATCAAGGCAAGTTCTTTTTCAGCTGTACTTGTCCCTTCGTCTCTGGCTTTGAACATGGGGTAAAAATAAGGCATCCAGCTTGGGGGCTGGTTGGTTGTTGGATTCCTGGGCTCTTCAGTTGTCCTTCCAGTCTGCACTGAGGGACTTGATGGGAGACCATTTCTTCTACCTAGTGCTGTCTGGAAGCATGTAATTCAGATAGTAAGTGGTCCATCTTAGTACGATTGAGGGTTTTTGATTTGAACTCTTGATATTAGCACATAACAATTGCAGGCTGGTTTCACCAATTGCTCTTAAGAGGCACAATAGATAGAAAAGTTAGCCAGTGTGTTGCAGGTATGATACTTTGTATGTTGACTTTGGGATGTCAATATATGGGAGCCCCTCCTATTTGCAACCTAGGACAGAACTTGAATCTTCAAATCCCCAAATGGGATGCTGATCTGATTTTTTTCCCTGTATCATCACAGATTAGCCCTTTATATACTCAAGTACTTGTGTTTCTGCTAATATGTTGGAGAATTCGGGTTTGAGCTTTCTTTGTGCCCAGCATTTGTTATCTCAGCTTGTCAAATCAAAACAATCTTGGAACTCTGATTTCTCACTTTTGCTTCAGCCTCTACTTACTCCTCTTTGAAAAGGTTTGTGCACAGGGTGTGAACAAAGAATTATCTGTCTAATCATCAGTCCACTGTTGCCAGTCAGCATCCAAAGAGCCAAGTACTAAGGGTTAGAGCTGTCTCTGTTTTGTGTAAAATGTCTAAAATGGAGCTAAAGTTATTTCAAGAAGTGCAGACTCTTGTGTTCATGCTGATGGACCTGCCTTCAGCATTTGTTGCACTGGACCCCCCCGTACCCAGTTATCTCACTCAGCAAGTGTTGAATGCCCAACATAAAAACAGCTCCAAATCATGTCATTCTTTTAAAATTCGAGTGGTGGTTATGATTGACAGCTTCACTTCTTAGAAGGCGCTCAGTTACAAAGATTCATTTTTAATAATGGGAACTTAGTTTCAGATATATACCTGAGATTCTGTGGGGAAAAACTGACCAGCCCTGCTGCCAATAACATGTCAGTGATGCACATTTTCAACTCACGTAGCCACAACCATATCTGTGATGTCACAGTGCCAGCAAGAGCCCTGTTTGGGTGAAGAGCAAGAGTGAAGCTGGAAAGTTTGGGATAGGAAATGCTTTGAAAACGTGGTTGAACACCTGCCTCTGTTGTCTAGGGAGGATCCAAATCCCCATTTATTAGTGCATACTAATAGCATCAGTTCTCAAAAATGCCATCCTGCAACTTCTGCTTGATAAGAAATACCTTCTTTCTTCTTGGCATAGTTAGCCATTCACTTTCTGGCTGAATTACAGCATCAGAGCAGTTCTGAAAAGTGGATGTTACTGTGAAGCACAGTTTGGTACAGAATAGGTATTTACCCTTACCTTAGCAGGTTAAACGCAGAGTAGTCTGACTCTTTCAGTGCTCTGAGCCAACCACCAGTTTTGGGGAGCACCTAAGCAGCTCTTGACTCGCTGCCAGCCAGTCGTGTGACCGAGTCAAATAACGGCACCCCATCCTGTCGTGTGTGACAAGCATTGGGCTACAAGGCCAAGGGCTTGGGCCTGCACGAGCATGCGAGGAAGCGGTCGCAGCTCTCTGCACCTCCCTTGAACGCAGTAGCAGAAGCAGCCATTCCCACCTCACCTCCAAGGAGTGGATATGCCTACCCCTTGGCATATCTGGCTTCTGCTACTATGAGAGCATCGTGCCTGTGATGAAATCCCTTCCATTGTTGCTCGGGCAGCTCCACAGGCTAGCATAAAGTGTTCCTCCTCAATTTTCGAAGGAAATAGCTGATCAGGCTTCAAAGAAGACCACATGTGGATTTCTGAGCTTCTGTGAACACAAGAGCTCCTCTGAGACAGAGCAGGCATCAAAGTTCAGGATGCAGCAACTAAGAGTTGGAGACAGAGCCTCTTGGCTAAAGAGGCTTGTCTGTAGGATAAGTTTCCAGAGGAAATTAGAAATTGCTGGAGTGCTTTCCTTGGTGAAAAATCCTTAAGAACGGTAAGAATGATGCTCACAACACTAATACTGGTAGATTTCTGCCCCTTTTCAAAAGAAGGAAGTTACTAAAGTTAAAAAAAAAAAAAAAACCAACAAAAAAAATTTAAAAAAGCCCAAGCAAAAAAACCAGAAAACTGTTGTGCTTGCAGATAAGAGGCAGTCTAGACATTCGAATAAGTCCAATGGAAAGGTCACCACTGCCATTGGTCTTTCTTACACAGTGTTCAGGGCAGCAGGTATCATTGTGTCGTTCATGGCTATGCCTTTTCTTTGTTTATATCATCAGTATGTATACGTTGGAGTCAATAATTTGTAGAAAAAACTCTGTCTGAAAAGCAGGTAATTGTTTCTTGCTTTCAGTACATTTTTTAAAATGAAGTTTTATATGAAAGAAATAAGACAACATTTATGTCTGTACCAAGTAATGGCTCCTACGCCAGAGTAGCAAACTTTGAAAATATTACTTTAAAAGATGAAATGCAAAGCAATTTCCTTTTTCTTTTCTTTTTCTGTGGTTGTTATGTTAAGAAAAGGTGAACAGGACAGATATCAGGAGGTGCTTCCTGTTTGTGCAAACAGATGGCGAGTTGGCATTAACCATATATATATGAGATAACATTATCAAAATATCTTAACCACATGCATCACTTTCAAGAGGACTTTTATATAGCATTTTTTGTCAGTTCTTTTTAAATTAATCTAATTAAAAGAGGTGCAGATGTGACAGCTACTTAAGTGGATATTTGTTAATTGTCCATAATACAGCATTTTTAATTGCCAAGCTTTGGATAAGAAGTGTTTTTACGAAATATGCCAAGGAGCGGGTACATATATAGGAAACACGTAGAGCTGCCTTTTCAAATTGAAAAGAGAGGAAGGAGGTTGCTTGAAAAGAAGTGCGTAACTGAGGTTTTAGTAAGCTGTACAGAGATATTTCCTAGCTCTAGACTGGTATGTATATCTCTTCCTTATTCTGTAGGAAAGGAGGATACTGCTTTCCTTGTAAACAGCATTGTCCCAGACACCATTAAAAAAGAACCAAAACAACAACCTGAAACAAAAAAAGACATCAAGGATGTGACCTCATAAGGCACAACTGCAGTACGTAAAACTCTGGCAGCCATCCAGGAGTAAGTCATCAATACGGCATTTCCTTACAGCCTTTTCTGCTCTGAAGAGCTGCCATTTTCCCATTCCTTTAATCCAGTCTGTTCTTAAATCTCATTCTTTGGTCATCTAAACTTGTGACTGGTTTGCTGTCTTCCTGTAACAGCAGTTCCTGCATCACTGGTGTTCTCCTAGTCCGCTTCTAGTAGTGATTTATCAGAGACCAATAAAAAGGTCTCGGTATTTTTGTCTCCTAACCAGGCAGTAACAAAGCACCCTGGTGCCAGGGTTCAGGTATATCCTAAAGTGCATAAATATTGTTTGCTTATTCCCCAGTAGTAGGGACTCTCAGATGGTTTAGAAGCACCCCTTAAATAAATTGATCAGGTTGGATATCTTCTTGTGAAGTCTTCCTGACTTCTCGCAGCGCCAGTGCCTTGGCACAGTCAAAACCCACTGTAAAAGGGAAGTCATCATAACATTTTGAAGGTGAGGTCTGCAAAATAATTTCTGTGAGGCAAGGTGGAGTGTTGGTCTGGAAAACTCCTTCTGCACATCTTTTTAATTGGAATTTGCAATCTCTACTTAAATTACGATGTGTTGCTGTTTGCTTGGGGTCAAATTGAAATTCACAAATTAAAATTATTCCTGCTGTGATAGTTAAAGTTGTCTGAAAGTCTTTACGCGGTCACCATCGCCGCTGGAAATCCATGGCCTTGATCTCCATCTTTTGTGGATCTGAGACGTTTAGTTGCACTTTGTAATTTTTTCCTTACCTTTCCTCTGTGGGATTGGCCCACAGTCCCTGCTGCAGTTCCCTGCATCTCTGCTGGTTTGAAACCTGAGTTTGTTCACGTCCGTCACGTAAATGGAAGCAAACCTGTGAGGGGAAACAGTTTTCTTGTAGTCAAGATAAAGAAGCCTAATGTGCCTGGTTTTGGTGCAGTTTGTAAAGTAACAGACAGATAAGAAATGGTCCTTAATGTTGGGATTAATCTTAAACATCAGCATTTACTAACCTTTAAGGGTTTCGGCCTTTAATTCTTATCGCTGTATGTTAGAAATTCTTACCTCTTTCATATAGTTAAAAACTGATGAGTTTGTCACGGTTTCCAAAGGTAATTGGAATATTCTGAGGGCAACTAAAAAAGACATTTTCACAGCTATTTTTCTCTAATCTCTCTGGTCTGTTATTTCTGGGAAAGGCTTAGTATTCACATGGAACTCTTCTGAATACATCAGTTTATCAAGATATCTGCCGTAAATCTTCAAAACACAATAGTTAACTTAGTAAGGAAACTGTCTATTTTTTTTTAACTGAAAGTAATTAATTTCAAATGCATTGTAAGTTTAGGGTAAGGAGGTAGACGAGTCTCTTTGTAGTGCTATGGGACAGTGCATGGGATAGGGAAGCTGCAAACCCAAACTGGAATAGGCAGCTCTGTAGTGAAGCTGAGGACACAGATGGAAAACTACTTTATTTCAGTCTTGAGATACACTGGAAAACCGCTAAATTAATTCATTTATTGGATAATTTATATTTCATGCACATTATTCTGTATGACTTCTGACAAAGAAATGTGTCGTAGCCCTGTAGGCATTTTTCAATTCACCTATTTAGTGTGAATGACACTTGGAAGCATTATTTTCTCCCCCTTGGGTCTTTTCAAAAGAATAAAAACAGGCAAAGCAACCTTAGTGCAGCATTCTTGCTGAACTGTAGAACTTAGTAGACTTTTGGAAGTTCAAAGTTAAGTTAAAACTCAACATAATTCTGGGTTGGGGGAAATTATAGATGGGGAAGTCCAGGATGTGATTTTCCAAGACCACAGAGCAGTGGAGTGGTGTCAGCAGAAGGTCTGAGATCCCTCTCTGGGTTTAAACTACAACCCAGTTCTGCTTTTTACTACACTAGGCTGTTGGGCTAACGCAAGGCGTATGCAGAATCCTTTGGTTAAAACCTCATGGCTTTCACGCAAATGTTTTATACAGTGCGCAAAACAGAAACGTAGATACGTAATCATTTTTAAAAATTCAAAATCATTAGGGGTGATTGCACTACCCCCCTGCGGTGTCTGGGCTGATTGGGTCTCCTCTGGAGAGAAAGGAAGAAAACGAAGGGAAGAACAGGAAAACTAAATAAATTTAAATGTGGGGTTTTTTTTGGTCTAGGAGCAGGTTTAGTTGTTGCTGATCTGATTGAGCAGACAACATTTAATGCCCTAGGGGTACATAAAGGCAGGAAGAGCCTTCACTGAGAGAGAAAAGAAAAAACTCTCTTAAGAGGAAGGTCTTCTGAGAAACGACAGTATAAAACTAAAATAGAGCAACTGGAGGAAGGAAGTCCATGTCCTATATATACAGAAAGGGAGGGGGGACCTTCTCCGTAGTAACGGAGGTAGCAGGGGAGGAGGAAAAGGACAACATAAACTGCAAAAAATGTTTTAACAAATAATATAGAAAAGAGAAATTTAGGGTTTGTTCTTCCCCTGTGGTTTTGGCGTGATACAAAATCCCTTAAAAAGCATTTGTTTAAGCTAATAAAATGCAGGTGGATTTTTTTCTGGACAATTATAAACCTTGTACTTTAGTATTTGTACTCATACTGTGAACATCTTGTCATTACAAGACTTGAATCTTGGCTGTTGAAGTTTCAGTTCTGTGATCTGCACCATACATTACTGTTGTGTATATTATAACTGTGTAGTTATAAGATGTTTTGGCACTGTAATACAGCCAGATTTTGCAATGGTGTTTAACACACGGAAGTTAGGTGGAGGTGATCCATGTGTCTGTAACAGTCACACTGGTGTCATAGAAGTAATGACTTGCATGGAAATCACAAAATGGTTTGGTTTGGAAGGGACCTTAAAGATCATCAAGTTCCAACCCCCCTGCCATGGGCAGGGACACCTCCCACTAGAGCAGGTTGCTCAAAGCCCCATCCAGCCTGGCCTTGAACACTTCCAGGGATGGGGCATCCACAACTTCTCTGGACAACCTGTTCCAGTGTCTCACCACCCTCACCGTAAAGAATTTCTTCCTGATATCTAATTTAAATCTTTCCTTTTTCAGCTTTATGTCCCAATCCAGAAAAATTCTTAGGGATGGATTTCACATTAACGCTAAGAATGTCTCTCACTCAAGTGCTTCAAGATAAAGACATTAATTAGCTCACACTAATCTAACAGAAAATTAAGGCTTCTGATCTCAAAACTGAGTTTCCTGATGTGGCTTTGCTGATGTGCTGAGAATCCTTTTTTGCTTTGCACTTATGTCTTTCGCTCTCTTTCCCTGGTTAACACAGTCTTGCAAAGTGCTTGCAGGACCCGCTCTTGTGTCTCTTCCCAGGCAAATCCCCATTAGCAGAGAGAGCAGCACCTTCAGCCTCAAAAATCTAGCACTCTAGTAAAGCAAATCTTTTGCAACGGATCTGAAACATCCTTTCCTCCACCTATCAGCGCTATTCCTTAATTTACAGTCATTACATCTAATAACTAATAAAGCAGTAACCAGTCCCAATTTTGACTTCATAAAAGACTGCAGCAGTTTTTGTTGTTAAAAATAAAGCTATTTTACTGAAATGTTTGCCTTTGATATTATGTGGGGCGGATAATCTTTTTGTTTAAGAATATCTGTAGTTCTTTTTGCAAAGACTGACAGCAGTGTCTGGTTTCAGGGTGGGATGATTAACTGGAATAGATTATTTCCTCCTTTACGTCATAGACATAATGCGAATTATCAAGATCATCGCCCGTCTGAACAAGACACACCTCCACCTACCGAGGTTTCTGAAGAGCAGGTAAACCTTTTTTCTATTTTAAAATGGCATTTTAAAATTTGTTAGGAATTACCTCTACTATTTTTTTTATCATCTGTTGACACAGTTTCTTAAACGTTCTCTGTAGTAGCATAAATTAGAATATCAGATAACAGAGACGGAGAACAGTCATTGCCATCCAAACCAGAGTTACAAATCAGCTTGGGAGTTTCTGCTTTTATGTGTAACTGTCTTTTGTATTTAAAGATGAGAAAGTTTCACTGGTGAGGGCTATTCAGATCTGATAAATGTTTCAGAGAAAGAAGAATTACAGATAGATTTCATTGTAGACATGCATGTTTTCCTTCACTGAGGTCTCCAGCTTAAGTTTCCGACTCTGTCACGTAATTTTTTTGGAAATAAGAAGGTTACGTCAGCTGTGGACTGCAACACACACTTGGTGTAAAACTTGGATGTTTCCCTCAATAATGGGATTGACTGATTTCACACACTGATGCCACAGAGAAGTTTGTGTCTTTCCTACCAAGTATAGATTTAGTCTTACTGTCTAGATTTAGTCTTTCAGACTTCTGTTGATAGTTTTATTCTCAAAAGAGAGGATGATTTACTAGGGAATTTAAGATGAGGGGAGGTTCTATATTGAACAAGAGTAGGTTTCGAGGGTGAGTTTTTCTTTCCCTTTTTCTGGGAGGCAAATTAACCCTTGCTAGCACCACACTGTCATTGCTAGTTACTTTAGATTGTCCCCAACAGAAATCTTTGCTATCATCTGATTTCTACTTTTCATTTAATGTTAGATTATATTCAAAATGTTAAAAATAGAAATCAAGTAATGGCTTTTTGCCTTTTCGGCCGTGGCAATTTTGACTGCAAACCTGTTGGGCTATGTGCAAAAGGCAGAAAGAATGCCAAAGAACACCTTCTGAGACAAAATCCAGAAACTTAGTTTTGGCTGGTTTAGCCTTAGTTTGGGCCACAGTCCCACGTATGGGGTGAACCAAAAGATTTCCCTGCTCAGTTGGGTTTGTTTCTCGATAGTATTGACAGATTCTGCTCACGGAAACTTTTATTGTGGGGCTGGAACTAATGAACCTAACTAGTGTTAGGTGACCTGACTAAACTTGTGGCCTTCTATGATAGGGTGACTGTGTTGGTAGATAAGGGACAACCTATGGATATGATCTATCTGGACCTCTGTAAGGCTTTTGACATGGTCCCACACAACATCCTGCTCACCAAATTGGAGGGATACTGATTTGATGGGTGGATTGTTTGGTGGATAAGGAACTGGCTGGATGGTCGCAGCCAGAGGGTGGTACTCAGTGGTTTGAGATCCAGATGGAGAAGCAGTGTCCCTCAAGGGTCCGTGCTGGGACTGGTACTGTTTAACATTTTATCAATGATATAGACAGAGGGATTGAGTCCACCATCAGCAAGTTTGCAGATGACACCAAGCTGTGTGGTGGTGTCGATACACCAAAGGGATGGGTTGTCATCCAGAGGGACCTGAACAGACTGGAGAGGTGGGCCCAGGTGAACCTCATGAGGTTCAACAAGAGCAAGTGCAGAGTTCTGCACCTGATCCAGAACAATCCTCACTATCAATATAGACCAGGCAATGAGGTATTAGAAAGCAGCACTGAGGAANGTACCTGAAGAGGGCCTACAGGAAGGCTGTGGAGGGTTTGTTTCCAAAGGCCTGCAGTGACAGGACGAGGGGCAATGGCTTCAAGCTGGAGAAGAGCAGATTTAGACTGGATATTAGGAATAGGTTCTTTATTATGAAGGTGCTAGAACACTGGAACAGGTTGCCCAGGGAGGTGGTTGAGTCCCCTTCCCTGGAGATATTCAAGGGGAGTCTCGACGAGGCCCTGGGCAGCCTGATCTAGTTGGGGGTGTCCCTGCCGACTGTGGAGGGTGTGAGACTAGATGACCCTAGAGGTCCCTTCCGGCCTGGACCATTCTATGATTCTATGAAATAGTTCATAGGCTGACTTAGGCCGGATTCTTATCCAAAGTCTTTAGGCCTAGATCCATGAAAGCAATATATGCTTATATTTTCTCATGCATTGCAGTTGTAGAGCTCACCTGATCGCTGTCACTTGCAATGCTGTCTAGTTACCCTGCAAAGAAAAAAGTAATCTAAGCACCTTTTATATCTCAGGACTACACTAATAACAGCAAAAGTTGTCTTAGAATGTCAGAAACGCAAGGTTGTCTTCTGTTCTTCAGATTAAAATTTGCAAGTGTTTGCAATGCTTTTGATACAAAAAATCTCTGCATTTGTTGTGGGTTTCTTTAGCACCCTAAATTACCGTTACCAGTATGCATCTCTGTTTCCTGGAGCTGGATTCGGTTCCGGTGGTTAAAATAGACTCAGATGAAAAGAGCTTTTTTGTTGTTAGAATCTCTTCCCCGTGATGCTTGCTGGGAACATTACAATTCTATCCACCGCTTCTTAAGGTTACAATTCATGTCAACCATGGTAAAAAGCTTTCTTCTGAAATTTATTTCTGTGGTTAGCTTTTATTCCACTGCCTGCCCTTTTTCTCATAAAAAAATACCATCTTAGCTGAAAACTAAGATAGAGGAAACTTTAGAAAGTTACGGGTTATGAGATCCAGTTTGAAGTTGCGCTGTTGGTTGCAGAGGTGTCAAAGGCAGCAACTCGTTCCTCTCTACAAGAAGGTGAGAAACACGCACTGGGTGGTAACCGGGGAGGGGGTGGGGGGAAAGTGGGAAATGCACAAAACGATTGGTAGGGTATTGGATATCGTGGCAGCCAAGGTAGCTGTTTTCAAACGTTTTGTAATGGTGTATTTAGGTTAAGGGAATGAGCCTCCCCCCGCCCCTGCTCCCGCCCCCCGGGCTCTGGGCATATTTAGCAGGAGTGTATTTCTCAGTAAACTGCCAAAGCAGAGCAGATTAAAAATACTGAAATTTCTGGAGGCGTCTTAGAGGAAGGGGAGGTTTCATTTTAATACGCCTTTCTTTTAAAAGGCATTTAAAGTGCTTTCAGTACTAGTGCACGTTGCTCTTGCACCCTGGGAAGGGTGCTCCTGAGGTGTAAAGGGGCCTGTACTGCGTTCCTGCTCAGGTTCATCCTGCTGCTGCCTCAGACTCCTTTTAAGCAGATGAGGAGCAGCCATAGCTCCCAGACAGCTCCCGTAGCCCAGAACTTCCAGGTTCAGCAGCTGTGATTTCTGGTCACAAGTGGTTCACAAGCCATTTGGAGCAGGACGGGGAACGCTTTACGCTGCCGGTGGCCACGGTTAATTTTACACGCTGCTCTCTGCTGCCCCCACCCCAACCACCACCTTGTTTTTCCCCACTCTGGAAGATTAACTATAAAAGGGAATGAGTTGTACGGTGATTTTCAGCCGTGTGTAATCGAGAATTGTAGACGTTAAATGTACTTTAGATTAGACTTAACCAATTTAAATTATATTTGGTTATACCTACCTTGCTTTTTCCATGTGGAAATGCGAGTATCTGTTAGCACAGAGAAAAAAGGTTAGGTGTCAAGTACTTGATAGTATAAAGAGAGAGGGTCAAGGGGTTATTGATTACCAAAACTGTCCCAATATGCCCTTTTCCAGGTAATTCTTCCATGAAATGTCATTGACTTACGCTGTTTTGAGAATACTTCGATTGTAATTATTGTGTGTGTGTGTTGCCATACTTGCTGTTTTACCCTCTTAACCAAAACTGGACCAGCTAGAAAAATACAGGTGTGGCATTTTCAGCAAACTTATGTTTGAATTGATTTCTTACATTTCGTTCAGACTTAACTTTTGAATAAACTATCAGAAAGCAGCCATCTCTGTCTGTGGCAGTGTTTTCAAGCGTGCTGTCCCAGATACGTCTTTGCGAGGGTTCGTAGCCGTACTTGCTTACTGTCTGGAAAGTTAAGCTTTTGAACAGCCTAATTAGTGGAAAAGTGATCTCTGACACTGTTAACATGACTAATGCACAGACAGCCTGAACAAACCCCTGGTTTTAAAGCGGTGTTACTTCTTTTCCAGGTTGCGCGACTTATGGAAATGGGATTTTCCAGGGGAGATGCCCTAGAAGCTCTGAGGGCTTCAAATAATGACTTAAATGTAGCCACTAATTTTCTGCTGCAGCACTGATGGGTTTTTCTGTGCGAAGGAACTTCACTCGATGGGTTTGTACACGTCTGAAAGGGGATCAAAGCCACCTGCTGGACAGACTCACAAAGGTCGTCCCCGCAAGAGCGTCAGAAAAGAGAGACTGGCTCCGTGTGACTGGTGATTCAAAGTGATGTTAACGAATGACGTGAACCGTTCCCAAGCCTTCAGATCACTTGGTGGTTTCTAGTCTGGTTATCCTTTTCGAAATAACTTTAGTTTCTACTTATTACTGGATATCACCTCAATTTATTTTTAAAATAAAGTAGGTGGGTTTTTTTTTTTCCTGTAAATCCTTGTTAGGCGAGTTATCAGACTTAATGACTAGGAAAAGAAGCTCCAACAATGACTAAATTTACCTGTCAAGAAAAATCACATTTTCCTCATTTACCAGTCTAATTTCTCTAGCTTACATGTTATTTTACTCTACTTGATTTTTTGATTGCAGTAATAAGAGGTCTGGAGATCACTTCAACTCCGGAAAGGTTTATGGGACGATTATGTCATTCTTCAGAAAGTTTTATTAATGCTTGTAATATTTTATTTCCTGAATTCCTTTTTCAATAAAAGCTGTCATTCAGCACATAACAGGCAGATAGGGCATGAGGAAATTCATGTGCGTATTGCAAGCTATGGCAAGTGACCACTGTAAATTAAAGTTTTTACAAACTGAGTGAATTGCTGTTCAGGTCATGAAGATACTGACTGGAAGCAGTAAAGGTGAATGGAATGATACGATAGGATCAGAACTGAAACGGTTTGGAATGACTTCCCTGTCTCATTAGACATGGAATGACTTCCCTGTCTAACGCGACGGATGTATGCTTCAGTGTGGTTTCGTTTTTTGAGCTGGCTCCGTACTGTCTTAAAAGGAAATGATAAAAAAGGTAACTTTTCTATACATAGTTCTAGTTTTCTACTGTCAAAGATATGGATGGCCCTGCATTTGCTGAATCCTCGCTGTCTGAAGCAACTTACTGTTGATCACAGACTGGAATATTCACTGAAAGGGTGATTCAGGCTAACACAGGAGGTAACGGGATGCTAATGCCAAGGTAATATGATGGGGAAGTTTAGATTGATAAATAAACTTCCTTGGCTTGACTCTCAGAAGTGCTCAGTAGTAGCCTCTTAGGAGTTTCAGGAGGTGGATTGGAGAGAGGTGAACATCTCTATAAAACCAGGGTGAAGTAATACAAGTTTCCAAGCTGTGACTCCATGAAACCAATCTACACGTGTATCTCAAGCATTTAATCTATGTTTCTGTATGTACTACTTTTTTTGGTACATTGTGTGAATGTATGTGTCTGTTTATATACACACAGGCATATTTAACACATATATTTAGAATAAAATATGGATCATCAGAAGCACAGCAAAGGCCATAGCAGGTGCAAAGGGAAGGAGGTGAAAGAATATGGAGGAGAGAAGGGTGTTTTGAACATCCAAACCAACACGTGTGTACCAAAGTACTGGCCTGCAGAGTCTTACTTGGCCTGGAAATTTTACTGGGAAATTCCAGGACAAGATTTAGGGAGAGATACCTTTTTTGGTTCCTTTTTTTTTTTTTTTTAAATTGAAAAAAAAAAAAAAAAAAAAAACACCTTCTTCAGGCATTCAGGTACTTCCTTATCCATAAATGACATAAAATTTGTGCAGCTTGAACACATGACGTAATGTTTAATAAAGTCAATGTCCTTTATGTATTTTTTAGTGTTTTCCAGTGGGTGAAATAAGGGGTTTTTGGAATGACCGTGTGTTTTCCTGGGCTTTGATCAACCTCTTGGTTTGGTTTGCTGCTGTGCTCACGTTACGTAGGCAGGGCCTGCTTTTGAATTGGAAGGTTTTGATTGTGTGAAGCTGAGTGGCTCTGGGTGTGTGTAGGTTTGAGACATTTCTGTGTGCAGAGAACTCTGGAAACCTGCTGTCTCACAGAGGAAAGGTGATCTCCAGAGGACTCTTCCAACCCCATATCATTCTGTGAAATGTAAGGGGTAAAAAACAAAAAGCCCTACAGTAATTTCTAATTAAATGTTTTGAAACAAGTACAGATTTTTAATTTTGAAACACACAGATTCTTCCTTCACAAATACTTGATCAAAAGGAGCAATAAAGACTAGTGAATTACTTCAGAAGTCAGATTTTGTCTCTAGGAAATAAAGGTTTCACCGTGCCCAAGTTAAATTAAATATGCCCTTGGCCCTTTCAGACATTGCCCTGCTCTAGGGAGAAGCGCAAAGAACATTTATTTATTCCTTGGAATTTCAAAACCTGTCAAGTGGCATTCGGGACACATAAGTTGATATTCTCCAAGTCTAAATCCTTGCTTATTGTTATCTTATACAAGGGGTATCCAAATGTGGCAGTTGTTTGGAAAACCCTCTTTTGCTGGGCATTTCACGAAACGTGGTCAAACGTAAGGGGTAAAATTCAGGTCTTGATGATGTCAGTTGAAAACTCCCCATGACATCTATAAGGAACGGTTTGTGCTCAAAATCCTTCCAGGGTTGTGATTTCCAATTAAAAAGAGAAAAAAAAAAA
>VXBJ01007353.1:54977-65343 GCA_013400055.1 Nycticryphes semicollaris
AGCGGCGCCCGGGCTGCCCGTCCCTCCCGCCCCCTCCCACCGCGCCCCCCAGCCCCGCCGCTCACCGCTCCGCACGCGGCCGCCCCCGGGGCCGCCTCCCGCCGTCGGGCTCCTCTCGGGACTGGAAGGGACGGGACGGGGCGTCCCGGTTGCACCCGCGGTGTCCACCCGCCCCCGACGGCGGGGACCTCCGAGAGGCTGAGATGCTCACACGAACACGCGTGAAAGAGAAATCAGGGGCTCCAACCTGGGAGCGGCGGTGCCGCAGCCTCCTACTCCTCCTCCTTCGCCTCCTCCTCCTCTTCCTCCTCCTCCTGCCAGATGCTGGGGTTGGGGGGGGGTGGGGGGTGGGNNNNGGGTTGGGGGGTGGGCGGACGGCGGGCACGGAGCCTCCCTGCCCGTACCCGGCTCTCAGGCTACGACGGTCTGAGCGCCTCTGGGGATTTGCTCACATTATAAAAGCCCCGTGAGGTCTCGAGTTGGTTTTCTTTTCTTGGTGGTTTTGCTTTTCTTCTCTCTTCTTTGGCTTAGTAAAAATACGTCTTCTTTCTGTCTTTCTGGGTGGTTTTTCTCTCTCTCTCTTTTTTTTTTTTCTTTTCTCAGTGTGTGAGAGGCATTTTGCTGCAGTGGGGGTTATTCTCAGTAGCGGTTGTGCTGGAGAAGATAAATGACTGTACCTGTGCAGCAATCTCCCCTGACATCTGAGCCGACTTTGGGTTTTACTCTGAAAATTTCTACAAGGATGCAAAATGCAACTGAACAGCGCCAACAGCCTGGTTCACGTGCAGTCCGGAGGGTTCAACTCTGGGCAGATACTTGTAGTCACCAACAGCACAATCAGAGCCTGGCACCTTTCCAGATAAAGTTGGGACAAATCCCCCGTGGAACTTTTTGTGCCTGCGGCCAGTGCAAGCCCACCCTTATGCACGGCTCCCCGGTCTGTGGTGAAGTCCAGATTTGCCTTTTGTACACACAGGGAGGCACAGTTCCTTGAGGCCGAGGGCAACCTGAGTGGAATGAGACAATTTGCCCTTCGTGGAAAAATATTTTCATTATAAGGGTGATGTATTGTGGGGTGAATACAGGGCAAAATTCCCTTTGTCTCAGCTGGAGCTCTGTGGTCAGGCTCTGTCCCTCTGGGGTGTCGGGCAGTGGAGGGCTCTGATTCATCCCACAGCCCTGTACCCAGAGGGGGCTGGCAGGGCCATGGCGTTGCCAGGGAGCCACCAGGAACACAGCAGCCCTGACCATGGCACGGTGCTGCTGGAGATGGGGCAAGGGGTGCAGGCAGCCAGCGTGTTCTTGCAGGAGGGAGAGAGTACTTTCCTCTCCAGCACTTCCCAAAATGTGTTCGCAGAAGTGCAGCCTGCCCTGTGACCAGCAGGATGGCCTTCCCCACGGCGGCTACTTACTGGAGACTACTGGGGCTTTCAATTCCCAAGAGGACTTTATGCCCTTTTTCGTGGTTTTAGGGGGTTTTTTGTTGGTCGTGGTGATGATCTTGCTTGTTTTCTATTTTTATTTCTCTCCCAAGAACTGCTAATAAACGAGGAAATTCCCATCACGGGACACGCTGCTGAAAAATACTGAGGCCAAGAAGTGTCATGATTAAGATTACAGCTAACTAACCCCAAATTTCTCTCCAAGCTAGTAAAGCTCAGCCAATTCTTTAATTGCATAATACTTATAATGTTTTACAACACAGAGGCATTAAACTCGGTACTAATCTGTGTAGTCGTGTACCGTGAGTCATTTGTATAGAAATTACACACTGAATGATATTGCCATGAATTACTACGAGTCGGAGGTACCTAGGCAAGAGTAATAGTGAAAATTTGCTAGCAACCATCTGTTAATGGAGAGACTTGTGTTGCTCGGGGGTTTATATCGCATGAAGATAAAAGCCTGCTAATAAGAGAATAACTGATGAGTAAATTATTAGAAATATTCCTCAGTAAAGTGGGGTTTTTCTACGTGCGCGCCTGTCAGGAGTTAAGCTAATCCAATTTGTGTGGGGCTCACATGTTTCTGAACTGCTTCATCATGATGGTGAAAATACCTGATGGATATAACATTAAAGAAGAACAGTAAAGAAATCCTGAGCCCACACCAGCAAGCGGATCCGGGACTATCCTTTTGTCTACCCCATGCATTGCATAAAACGCAGCCGGCACCTGAAATACACAGAATCACAGGATGATGTGGGGTTGGAAGGGACCTCTGGAGATCATCTAGTCCAACCCCCCTTCCAGAAGCAAGTCCACCTAGAGCAAGTTGCACAGGAACATGTCCAGGTGAGTTTTGAATGTCTCGAGATGGAGACTCCACCATCTCTCTGGGCAGCCTGTTCCAGTGCTCTGCCACCCTCAAAGGGGTAACAAACACTGGTCACCCTGAAGTCAGGGGTGACTGTGACGCTGATGGTGGAAGAGCTGATGCTTTGCCCACTAAAGGCTCCTGTCCACCCTCACCTGTCTCACACCAGAGTTTTATCTTCACAGATTAACACAACAAAGGAAATAAATCTGGGAAATAAAGCCAGGCGAAATGCTATCGCCTTCCAGGCAGGTGCCCGCGACACCTTGTGCTGGTCACCATCACCAGCTCCTGGTGATGACAATGACGGACGGGGCATTTTGCGATGCAAATTCATGCCTGGGACTTTCTCCATGCAGTCAAATGCCCCCCATACAAGCCTTCTTGTCCCTTGGGCTCTGCACTCACACAGGCACTAAAAGCGAAGATGCAGATCCCAGAAGGGGAATTCCGTGTGGATAACCCAGCAGCGTTGGCCTGGTGGTGACACGAACCCTGGGGACTGGGAGGGGGTTTCTTGCGGGAGCCCATGGGAGCGGGAAGGCATCATTGTGCCAAAGAGGGGCCTAAATGAAGGGGAACTGGGCGGGGGGCTCAACCCCCGAGCACATAGTGAGGTCCTTCTTGAGGGGCAGGCACAGAGGAGTCCTGGAGAGCTGTAGGAGGGGGATGCCCCAAGTGGCATCACTAACCTCAAAAACGGGCAGAGGAATCCAAAGGTCCAGATGACAACTGCGTCTGGGGACTTGGGAATGAGGAGGAGGGAAAACAATGCTCGCTGCCTGATTTTATTTTTCTTTTTGCAATGCAGAAGAAAGGAAGTGGGTTCTTCTTTTGTGCAAAACACGCTACTGCCCTGCATGCAGCAGGTGCCGTGCTACAGGAGTGCAACCCAGCTCCACCCGTTTGCACAGTCCCGGAGGCCCCACCAAGCCCAGCGGTGCTGCACCGCACCGCAGGCAACGGGCCCTTTTGGGTGAGGGTGCAGGGCTGGGGGGACCCCCTTCCCAGGTGGTGGTACCCCATACCCTGCCTCTGCAGCGTTGGGTTAGCTGAAAAGGGACACCCCACCACCACCAGGCAGCAGAGAGAAGCCCCGTCCGCCCTAGTTTGCAGCCACCTCGTTTAAGAAATATTGCCCCTTTACTGAATCCAGCGTGGTGTGGGTTCTGGGGTGTGAGGTTCAGCTTCAAAACTGGGTCCAGGTTTTCTTCTGCCCTGTCTGCATTTGCACAAAGCCACTTTCCCTTGTGCCCAGCAAGGAGGAAGCCAAGAGTCCCGCAGCCTGAGTATGCCCATCCCAGGGCAGCTAGGATCTGCTCTCCCAGGGTGTCCCCGCAGCTGGAGACCTGGCCCAGGCACGGGGGACACCTCCCAGGGGAGTCCTGTACAAACACTCAGTTTGGAGGGCCCTGACACGTGCATCGTGGAGGTTAACCACCAGACAACTCCAGGTGGGTCCCCACCGTGTTTCTTGCCTGGGGATCACTGCCTCCCTTCCCAGAGCCAGCTGTTGAGGATTTTAGGGTAGACATGTGCCTCTGAGTCACAGTGGTTTTCTCTCACATCATCCTCACAGAGGACATCAGTCTCTGCCCTCATCTGAAGGCTCCCTGCAGCCTCTTCTCCCTACATGGAGGCCTTTGCCAGATGTTTCATCTCAGCCCAGTAGGAAAACCAGCCCACAGCTCCTTCAGGGGCAAGTCCTTCAGGCCATCAGCCCTGAGCCCGACCATGGCAGTGGGTGTGATGGGCAAGGAAAGCTTGCCAGGAACCATCAGAGCTACCCTAGGCAGGTGCTGGGAGAGCTGGCACTGGGCTTGCTCCAGAGCTTCATCTTCAGGTGCAAAGCCAGACTCGGGAGTGCTGAGGCTGTTGTTTATACCTGGTGGGGTTTCCCAGAGTTCAGAGATGATTTGGAGCTGGACTTTCTGAAGGCAAGGCAGCATAACAAATGAGGTAACAGCCCCTTCGTGGAGAGAGGGCAGGAAGTTTGCGCCTCCTCTTTCCATTGTATCATCGTCTCTCCCTCTTTCCTTTCCGTGTCGACTTTGGTTACTTTTTCTGTCTTCTAGTGCAAAACATTTTCAGGAAGCTTTGGGTTTAGACACTGAAATCTCAAATCCAGGTGCTTTCCGCTTCAGTGCAAGAGGTAGGGAATTTCCACAGCTCAGCCCCTGGATCTCAAGCCACCACTAGTCATTGGGTAGTAGAGCAGAAATTAAGAGAACATCTGATTTTAGCATCCACCTGTCCATGCCATAACAGCAGCTACGTGGGGAGAACAACATCTGGGGAACTTCAACTCAAGAGGATGGGAACTGTAGAGAAAGTAAAATCTCTACTGAGATTCCCACCAATTTGTGACAAAAATCTCAAGAAAATAATTACTGGGGTTTAGGTATGCTTGGAATCTAATCTGGCCCTAAATCTAAGTGGAAAACACTGAATAACAAAGCGATTGAGATCTGCTTCTGTGTGACGTGACCTGATTTACTCTGCGTGTGCAGCACCAGCTCCAGAAATGATGTTGCAGCACCAAGTCAGGACACAGTCAGAGGAGCGGCACAGTTCGCTCTGACATCCCCAGTGGTGGGACACAACGTGACCGCTCCGGGAGCTGCTTCTTTCCACGTCCCTTCATCTTCAGTCCCAAAAGGTGGGCACGAAGCCTCATGTGTGGGCCATGTAACCGCCATGGTTTCCACGTGCCTATGGTTTCACTGAGCCCGGCTGCAGGGAGGGGGCAGGTACACAAACAGGGGCAACTCTTAGTCATGTAGGTCTGGGCACCTTGGTAGGAGAAACACTGATGAAATTCACATAATGAAATAACTTCCTCCAGCGAGCATGAAAGGCCCTTGTTCCCACGCTGTGCTGTGACTTAGAAGCTCCATTTTGATTTTGCAGGAATAAGATGAAAGTTTTCTTGGTATCTGATCTCTGTGGTTAAAAACAATGTTTAAACGCTTGTTTAAAAAAAAAAAAAAGAAGAAGAAAAAACAACAAAACACAATCACAAGGCAAGTTTGGAGAACTGAGGTCCTATTTTTATCTGTTTTTTCTTATGCCAGGGCCACACGCTATATGTGCAGATGCACATTTGTAACGTGCAGCTACGACATGAACAAAAGCAACTGGTGTGGAAGATGATCACAAAATGCAGAAATGACTGTTCATGACAGAGAAAGTGCCAAAAATGCATCTTAGTTCAGTCTGGATCTCCATGATCCTGTACAAGAATTTCTTATTTTGTGACTTGTTAGTCTTATTTTTATTAATTTCCATTTATTCTTCACATTCAGTGTTTAGGCCATGTTATGACCGGGTTTTGACCATGTTTAACCATGTTCCTGTGACAAGTGGAAAAATTAGCATCCCCATGAGCATTTCCCTGGGGCACTCAGCACAGTGCACCAACGCCTCACAGATACACAGGATGGTTGAGGTTGGAAGGCACCTCTAGAGGTCATCAGGGTCAACCCTCTCTGCTCAAGCAGGGTTACCTAGGTTGCCCGGGACTGTATCCAGACAGCTTTTGAAAACCTCCAAGGATGGAGAATTCACAACCTCCCTGGGTAACCTGTGCCAGTGCTTGGTCACCCTCACTTGTGAAAGCATTTCCTGATGTTCAGAGAGAGCCTCCCGTGTTTCAGTGTGTATCCATTGCCTCTGGTCCTGTCATTGGGCATCACTGAGCAGAGCCTGGCTCTGTCCTCTTTGCACCTTCTCTTCAGGTATTTATATACATTGATAAGATCCTCCTGAGCCCTCTCTTCTCCAGACTGAATAGCCCCAGCTCTCTCAGACTCTCCTTAGAGGAGAGGTGCTCCTGTCTCTTCGTCACCTTTGTGGCCCTTTCCTTGACTCCCTCCAGTATGTCTGTGCTTCTGTTGTAACGAAGAGACCAGAACTGGACCTCAGGTGCGGCCTCAACAATTCTGAGGAGAGGAGAAGGACCACCTCTTTCAAACTGCTGACAAGACTTGTCCTAATACATCCCAGGATATCATTAGCCTTCTTTGCCACAAGGGCCCATTGCTGGTTCATGTTCAGCTTGGGGTCCACCAGGACACCCAGGTCCTTTTCTGCCAAGCTGCTTTACAGCTGGTCAGACTCCAGCGTGTACTGTTGTTCCTCTTCAGGTGCAGGATTTTGCCCTTCTCCTTGTTGAACTTGATGAGATTCCTACCAGCCCATTTCTTCAGCCTGTCAAGGTCCCTCTGGACAGCATCATGACCCTCTGGCATATGAACCACTCCTCCCAGTTTGGTGTCATCTGCAAAATTGCTGAGGGTACACTCTGCCTCATCATCCAGGCCATTAATGAAGATGTGGAACAGGATTGGACCCACTAAAGCCCCCTGGGGTACACTGCTAGTTCCTGGTCTCCAACTCAGGTTTGTGTCACTGATCACCACCACCCAGCCATTCAACCCATCTCAATCTATCAGCATCCTCTGATGATTTATCTATCCAGCGCTTGCGTGCAAGCAAGTGGGGTGCTCTCTGCTTTATTGTGGGTAAGGAAACCTCAGAGGAGTCACGGCGAACAGTAATTAGCTGGAGACCTTGGCACCTGGGGTTGTTTTTTTAGAGCGGTTCCTTGTTGCTTGTTCAAAGTGTGTCTGTAACCGGCTGTAGCACCAACCCTGAGCACTCAGAACACCTGTGCATTTTTACCACCTCAGATCCGGCAGAGTCCTGTGGTTTTTGGGAGACACCGAGTCCAGCTCATGATGGAATGAAAACCTTCTTTAATGAAAACCTTCCTGAATAAAAGCCTCCCTTACCAGCAAGCTCTAACCTTTGTGGCTGTAGCCACCTAGACTTGGTGTGGGCAGAGGAAAGAGCACAATCTGGTCACACCACAGCAGTGATTCACCCACAGAGCGTTGCCCACACAGCACCGAGCACGGCATGGCCTCAGGGACACAGCGGTCGGTGATCACCCAACCAAAGGCTGTCACACACGGTGCCTGTGTGCACGGGACCTGGGCTGACTTCATACAGTCTTAATGTCAGCATCTCCTCATTTGTAAGACGAGGAACGCAACTTTAATGTGGACTTTTTGAGTTACTTTGGTTTCTTCCCTCTTCTTTTTTATGCTGCTTAGGAGAGCAGGCAGGAGAAGGATGATGTGGTACCTCAGAAAGCCATGATGCTTGCCTGTGCCAGCCACCAGCACGGCCACAGCACAGACCTCTCTGCCCTGCTGCGACACATTCCATCTCTCTGGGGTGATGAGGAGCACAATGGAGCCAGTTGCTTTACAGCAAAGGAAAGCAGAGGTGTGGGTGAACATCAGTTCATGCTGGGATATGTGTTTGACTGATGGCAGGCTGCCCGCCTAGAACTGCCAGCATCTCACTCCCTCTGCAAGTCCAGACAGTGCCAGGTCCTTCCAGGGACCCCACCAGTCCTCCCTTGCAAGTGTTGAGCAGCAGCATGTGGATGAGACCCTCAGGGAATTGAGGGGAAATACCAACATTTCTACCATGCTGGTATTTTGAGAGAACCTGCAACTTGGCCAGAGGCTGTGGGAACTCCATGCCAACGAGCAAAAAGCCGATGATGACACCCTTGTAAGCACACCCCTCTGTAATGGTTGGCTCCCTAGGGAGGCTAGCACCTCTCTGCAAAACCACAGCTTCGTTCTTTCTCATATGAAAGGGAATGTCTCTCTGGCATTTTACTTTCGGAAATAATTAAGCCATTCTTTAGGTGGAATTTTCTGGCAGCGCTCACCCCAAGGCAGTCTTTCAGCAAAAACAGCCCAAAACCCAAACCACACCTGTCTGACCGAAGTCGCATGGACTCAAAAGATGTTGCACAATGGAAGGTGTTTGAGACATGTAACTACAGTGAGCATTGTGATCCCAGGCCCCCACACTGTTCCCAAAGGGCTCCTGCTCCCACCCCGCAGCCAGCCCAGGCTCAGCCCGTGCTCATGGCATCAGGGGGCTCTCCTACGTGATGTGATGGGATATCCATGGGATGGATGTAGGACATCTGTGCATTCTCCCGGCAATATGGCAGGACATCCCATGGGATGGACATAGGACATCAGTGTATGTTGCAAATGAAAGCAACTTTGCCATTTAAAAAAGAAATTGAGAGCCCAGGACACAAATGTGTGTGTACCTGCATCTGCATATATCTTCATATACCAGAGGATTTTGCAAGGAGCTGAGAAACTGGAAATAGAGACCAAGCACTTCTGGAGCTGAACAATAAATAGAGAGCAACATCTCAGGGCGAATCCTCCAGTTTGCTTTGGGGTTTCATCATGAAGGACCATGTTCACAGCGGTAAGATTTTGTTCAAGGCTGCAAGAAAAATTGGCTGTTAGAGAATAGTATCCTCAAAAAAGCTGGAAGTCGGTGGGGACAGGGAAGGGAGGCATTTTAGAATCATAGAATCATTTAGGTTGGAAAAGACCTGTAAGATCATCGAGTCCAACCCAAAACCCTCACACTGCCAAGTCTATCATCTTCAGTCACGTGGTGCGATTCTGGTGAGGGTCTCAGCATCCTCCCCCAGCAAAATGGTACCCAGCCCTCACGTAGGTCCTCTGTGGGGCCTGGCCCTGCATTTCTCTGTGGTTCCCTTCCCTGGTGGAGTTTTGCTCCCTGAAGCCCACTTGTGGCAGGCAGTGGTTGCTTCACCAAACCCCCTCTGTGGTTTCTTGCCTCTTCACTCAGTAAGGGCTGTGTTTCAGCTCTTTGTACTTACATAAATAAATGTGCTGCTTAACCCAAATCGACCTAAAACCCAGACATTTAACCAGATTGACTTTTGGTGATGCTTTAAATGTGTGGATTGTATCGAAGGGTTAATTTTGCAGTCAGCAGACTTTACCACTTAGGGCTTATTTGTAAGACCAGACATACATCTTAAACCTTACCACCATAAATGTCCATAGTTTTCAAGGTTGGGTTTTTTTTCACTAAATCTTGTTTTAATGCATTTATCATGTGCCTTTGCTTCTCCGCTCTTGTCTCCCGAGTCCCAGTTGCGGTTGGTCTCCTCCCTTACACGCCTGGGAATATAGTTACCATATTATTTCCTCACAGTGGAAATTTTGCTTCCTGGGGTTTTGCTCACTTGTAACACAATCACGGAGACTGCAAGGTTTTAGCTGCTAATGCTTATTGAAAACACCTGAGTCTCTGGGCTCTAACGTAGCTACATTTGGATGCTTAATGCTTTAAATGATTTGTGATCATGAAGAGTTTGGTCTGACAGCGTAATTGCAGGTGGAGAGACTTCTGAGCACTCCATAAAAACTGGGGAAAAACGGTACAGGCTTTTGCATCTTTGAGGGAATTTTCTATGTCCATGGTAGACAGAGAAAATTGACCTACAAATGAAGGGTTTTTTGGAAAAAGGAGCATCAGATGTTAGCATAAGGGAAGATTCTTCCGAGAAACAACAAAATCCCTCCATACACGTAAAGTCCACTCAGCATCACGTTCAACCACCCCAAAGAGCCACGAGCCACAGCGTAGCCAGGCCAACAGATGCCCCTACCCCACTACCCCAACTTTAGCAGTCGGGGGAAGAAAATTAGCTTTTCACACCCCGTGTGAGAGCCCTGGCCATGGCTTGCTCCAAGCCCCTTCTTGCTGGGAAGGTTTTGCACAAGTGGGAAGCACCAGCACTTTCAAGGAGGTGACTCACGGAGGCAGGGATAATTCCCCTCCATCTGCATCCTCCCCAACCTACCGGCTGCTCACCACCCCAGCATCTGCACAGGTTTTTACCTCTGCCAGGAGAGACGGAGGAACGATTTGCATCTCTCAGATAGGGATCAGAGGCAGGGGGTGAGGTGGTCTAGAGCACTTTCTTTGCAAATTGCAGTCGTATGGTTCAGTGTCACAGAGACAGAAATCTTAATGCGGGTTGTTGCCTGTGAGCCTTGGTGGAAACTTTCAGAGGCTGTTCAAACCATGAATTTCTTATTCAGCGAGTATTTTGCATGTGACAAAATACCATGCGGCTTACCCTGTTGTGGAAGAGAGTTTCTGATTATTATTTTTTTTTTTT
>VXBJ01007353.1:65376-82510 GCA_013400055.1 Nycticryphes semicollaris
TTTTTCTCTTTTGGTTTGGCTCTCCGCCAGCATTAATTGTCTGCAGCAACCCATGCAGTTCAGAGCTGTTAAAATGTGTAATCTCGAAACGCGCAGTCAGAGAGACGCGTTTTGTTCCCTGCACTCCCTGATCAAAGTCTGACCTTGAAGGAGCCTAAAAATCCCGCTTGCTTTGAAATGATTTTCAAATGCAGGAACGGGTCTCCAGCCTTACACAGCTCTTACTCCTTGTTCTTTAGTACCGCTACACGGAGCACATGTGGGTATCGCATCATCTACCACTGAGGACCCTCAAGTGAGCAGGAATTTAGCTCTAAATGTGTCTTTAATCACCGTCTCCCTATAACTGTGTGAATGTCCCTGCTTGGGAGGGGTTGTGACAGTTCTGGTTGGTATCAGAATGAGTCAAAGCTTGGCTGATAGAAAATGGGAATAACAAAGAATATTTCTAAAAGGACAAGAAATAAAGGGTATTTTTTTTTTCAAGAGCTGAGGGAAATTTGAGGGAGGCCAGTAATTTCCCATCTCTCCAGCGTTGTAGTCATCTGATAACTTCACTTAGCCTTGACCATTGATTACTAAATGCACAATTTCACATGAGATGACCTGTTTGCCATGTTCTTATTAGTTTGTTGTTTTTTGGTTTTTTTAAAAAATGCATTCAAGTAGTGTGGGGCAAGAGAGTCATCGCCCTAGTCTGCTTTAACTGCCAGCTCGTAAGAAGAAGTATAATTAGTATTTACTAGAAATGAAGGCAATTTCAATAGCTAGACTTTGGTAATCCTCAGAAGGCGTAGATAAGGATATGCGCTGTCTCCCCACCCACACTTGGTTCACAAATTAATAGCCTGCCTATGGCTTGCAGACCAAATACTTCTTGCTGTGAAAAAGCAGGTTCTGCCTTCGTCTCTTTCTCCTAACAGGGAGCAAAAATCACAGCCATGCCACCCCAGCCACTGCCACCAGTGGGATGCTCACAGAGGTGGCTCTGGTCCCACCACCCTCCCAAAGGTGCCCAGGGCTCACAACAGGAACCTCCCATCGCTTCCCATCGCCCAGCTCCCTCCACTTTTCCACATCTTGCTGGTCAGAGCTGTGTTTCGCTTCCAGGCGAAGAATGCACAAATGACCCAGCAAACCCTCGGCAGCCAGACCCAAAGCTGGACACACTAACACTGGTGGGCATTCATCTGCTGGTTTCGTGCTGTTGGGTCAGGCTCCTGCAGCCAAATAATTCTTAATTTCAGTGCTTGCATGGTGTTTATTTTGCAGGCAGGCATCCCCAACAGTTATTTTGTATAGCTGATCTGCAAGTTAAAAAATTATAAACACATTTTTTTGGTGCAATGCATGTTTATGATAGGATTAATGGTTTTGATTGAGTGCAGACTGGGCTGAGGATGGGAGTGAAGGTGGTTTTATGATCATGAGCACATTTTCTTCTTGAAATGTGAACATCTTCCTTCTACTCTTCAAGGCAGATCATACCTGTGGGTGGAGTACCCGTGGCTGGCTGGGTCCAAAGGCTTGTACACCTTCACACAGGGCTCTTGTGAAAGAGGCTGAGAGGCCAGGGTCAGTTCAGCCTGGAGAAGAGAAGAATGACAGGGGATCTCATCAATGCTTACAAATACCTGAAGGGCAGGTGTCAAGAGGATAAGGCCAGACTCTTCAGTGGTGCCCAGAGACAGGACAATGGGCAACAGGCACAACAGGAATGCCATCTGAACATGAAGAAAAACTTCTTTGAGGATGCCAGAGCACTGGAACAGGCTGTCCAGACAGGTGTCTCCATCTCCAAAGACATTCAAAGCCTGCCTGGATGTGATCCTGTGCAGCTTGCTCTAGGTGAACCTGCTGTGGCAGGGGGGTTGGACTAGGTGATCTCCAGAGGTGCCTTCCAACCTCCACCGGCCTGTGATTCTGTGAAGAAGGTCTTGTAAAATGTACGGAGCTCATCAGGGAAAAGGTACTTACCACCTGAGTGACCTAGTTTTTCATCAGAATACAGTCTGAGGTAAAAGAAAGGTACCACACTGGGGCCCTTAAGTAAGGTCCACTGAGCAAATGCTAATTAGATTCAAATTAAGGCATAGGGTATGTGCTTTTATGGAAAGAAATAGCCCTGAGCAGACCGATCACACTCACTGCAGGGCAAGGAGAGACTGAGTCCGCAGGGGGAGTTACATGGGCATTCCCTGAGCCACCCAGCTCAAGAGGTGGCAAACCACGTCCTCAGACCAGTTTAAAGGTTTGCTTAAAGGTTGTTTCCTCCAAGGAAACCTTTGTGGAGCTGGTGGCGTCGGGCAGTGCCACAGTGTGGTGGCACAGCTCTGCTGGAGGAAGGGAACATTCCAAGGTGTAAAAATCCCCCTTCGCAAGTGACGTCCAACTTTCTCTGCCCTCCTGAAGGTCTGTGGGGCCTCCTGTGAGGCCTTGGCCCTCGGCCCTGAGCACGGATGATGCCAAGGACAAGCCTGGTACCTGGCGCAGGTGGCGTGTCAACACCTCCAGGGCTTTCACCGGGGAGCGGGAAAGGACCACGGACCCACCACAGCCACAGTGATGCTGGTCCCATTATAAGATGCTCCGGTGACTATAGCTGGGGAAAGTCACTTTGCGGTCACAGAGGTATGTGCAACGTGCAGCAAGGAAGAAGCGTTTGAGCGACTCTTGTGTTTCTGATGGCGGGCATTTCTCTAGGCTTGAGCCAAGGAGGGTGGCGTAGAGCTGTCAACAGGTCCCGACGCAGATTCGCAGAGGTGGTGGAGGGAGGAAGTGGTTGCTCTCATCTCCGGATGATCTGCTGCACACCGATTGCAAAGCTTTGTACGAGGGCCGCAACAGAGCTTGCCCTGCGTAGGTAAATAGGGATGGGGAGCTAGTGGAAAAAAAAAACCCAAAACCCCAACACATTTAAGGGAAGAAAAGCAATTTTTGGTAAGAGGGGGGGGAAAAGCCATCCCACATCACTTGTGCGTTTGAGACAAGTTGGCGCAGCCCTGCTTGGTGCAGACCGAGCACGGTGAAGGCCAGCTTGGGCACTTCTCCATACAGTGGCCATCAGCTCCGGGACCACAGAGGCTGCTGAGCTGATGAGAAGCTGGCCTGGGTGGTGGGAGGCTTCCTTGCCTTGTGGGGAAGATTTTGATGGGACAGGAGCACATGTGGCTGGTACACACCAGGGCTGGCTCTGCATCCCAGGATGCCCAGGCAGGAGGTGGGCAGATGAGGCTGAGTACATCGGCTCATGTTGGCCAAAGGACTTGGTTTTGCCCAGGGATCTAGTCTTGTGTGAGGGAGCTAGTGGGATGCTGGAAGGAAGTGGGTAGAAGTGCAGGAGAAGGAGATGATTTCCTTCTCTTCCTGAGCCCATCCGGTGCAGGGAGGGGGCACAGAGGGGGACAAGGGTGGTGGGCCCCAACCCACGTCCTCTCTATAATCAGGGATGCCAAAGAAATGTTCATTTGCAGCCAGGAGTTAGGAAAAGGGAGAGAGAGCAAATACAGATTTGTAACTCTCAGATATTATTTCTAGGATAGCTAGAGGTGAAATCTGCCTTTCCACACCATCTCTTGGAAGCAGGCTTATCTTACACACGAGACATGTCATTTTGGGATTACACACTAGCAGTGATTAAGTACTGCATTAATTGACACTTACTAAAAGAATTATACTTTTTAATAGGAAATTTAGGGGGAAATATATGCACAAAATGCCTGCCACAAATTAAAGGTAATTTGTGTCTGCGCACCTGGATGGGAAAAGTCGAGACCCCAGCGTCCATCTTCCTTAAACATTCGTTTTCTGAACCCGCAGAGGTGAACGGCAGCTGGTTTTGGCAGCTTTTGGGGTTCGTGCCTGGAAATGGAGCGGACGGGCGGGAAGAACCGGGCTCCCCGGTGCCACTAGAGGTCACCGTCTCAACGAGGTACCGGCAGCGGGGCATCGGCATCGGCAGCGGCAGCGGCAGCGGGGAACCTGCCGGGGCCGGGAGTACGGACAATCCCGTACGAACCGGGGGTTTCGGTGGTGTTTACAGGCAGGTGTTTTTAATGAGCAAGCACCTATGTCCAGCCTTTGGAAATGCTCCGGGAAAGGTTGGTCAAAGGGGGCGGAGTTAAAATAGCTTCAAAATGTGAAGGAGGGAGGGGAAAAGATCAAAGGTTTGTGCTTTGAGAGAGAGTTGTTGAGTAACTTTGCTATACTTGATATACTATTACCACTCCACTACTACCATTCTACTACTAGTAGAATAATTAAATACTTTAATAAAATCTAACTCTACTTACTTGGTTAGAGAATTTAAAAGTGTTCTGATGAAAAACACTTTTTTTTCAGAGCTTCTAAAACTCAAGGAGGCTTTTGAAGGACACCTTCCACAGCATCCTATGCAAAACCTTCCCTGTCACAGCTCTCGGAAGCTGTTTTTTTCTGAAAGCTTCAGTGCTGACCATCTCCCACACGGACACCTCCATCAAACTCATCTTCAGGTTTCCTTTTCCTTACCTCCACCCAACAGCAAGGGGGAGGAAGAAATGAGGTCTCAGCCATGGTGGGGCTTTACAGGAGCTGCTACAAGGAAATCTTTGCTTTTAAATCTGTACTATGTACAGATTAAAGACATTGGCTTGGTTCGACCCCAGCCAGACCAGCTGCCAGCTGGGATTAAAACCACAACAGGTGTATAAGTAAGAGAGCTGTTAAACTTGCCCAAGGGAACCACCTACAATCAGGCTGTTGTTTGTCTTTCTCCTAGAGCTTCCCCCGTCTTCATCCTTGAATGCTTTGACTCGTACCTGAAGTTCAGGCCTCTTTGGGAAGGGAAGGCTCTCATTTACATGCCTCAAACGTTTCTGGGTAGGGTAAAATTTAAAAGTAAGTAACCAGCATGGTTTTAGCCAGGTTTCGCTTTGAATGGCTGGCTTACCTCAAAGCAAAACCGAGAGGGAAAAAAAAAAAAACCAAACCTTGGGCTAACTCTCATGATCTCAAACCTCGGACTATGGCACGTCTTCACTTATTGCTAGAGCGAAACTATTGAGAGCCGAAGCCGGCAGCTACCGCTCCCAAACAAAACACCCTCGATTTCAGCGGTGAAACTGAGAGCAGGATTTGTTTTTAGTGGCTACCCCCATATTTAGGTGCCGGAAATGCTGGTAGCAATCACCGCCAACATTGAGCAAACCCACTCTCGCTTTTCACGCCGACACCCTCTGCCGAGCCGCCGCTCTCGCCACGCTGCTTTTTGGGGAGGACCCGGACCTAAAGCCCCGCGTCGGACTGGGAATGGGAAATGCCACACGGTGAGGAGGATGCCGGGGGGATGGGGGAGGATTTTTGGCTGGTGGATGGCGATGGGTTTACAGCACCAGGGAGCAAAACCTGGTCAGCGTGGTGTGGCCGAGGTTGGCACCCAGAAATCCTTTCCCCATGAAAGCTGAGCTGCTGCAGGGCTGTGAGGGGGTCACCCTGAGGAGCTCTTCCTGTAAAATTTCCTATAGAAAAATAGACAAATGTATTTTTCTTGTGCTGGTAATGCTTGGCAGCACCGTTTTGCCTTGATACCATAACGCTGATGAGCAGGTTTGGGACAGACAACTCCTTCCCTTTTGCAGCTCATAAAGCATCCCCGCTTCTTTTATCACACCTCAAAGGCCCCAGCTGTTTTATTTTACAAATGATTCCCGCTTTCACATGGGAAAGTTTAATGTGTCTGCAGGACCAGGTAGTCACCAAGCGCTTGCTTTCCAGCCACTCTCAGCTGCCAGCACTTGCAGGGGGAGATGGAGGAGAAGGTCCAGGGCCTTGCAGTGCAGGAGGATGGCGCTGTAACAGAGTATTTCTGGACCTTGATGTCCCTCTGTTCTCCCAGTCTCAACCCTGGGGGCCAGAAGGTGTTTGTGTGTCCCTAAAGAGTTATCTGCATGTCCACGAGTTTTGCAGGCACATCGTAACAACCTGCGTTTGCACAGGCGGTCCCAGGCACTTCTGCAGCCATCCGGCTGCCTGGCACTTCCTTGGGTCACGGTGGCAGATGGGGCACTGGTGTATGAGCCCTGGTTTAATTTCTTTGTCAGAGATAGTCCTCATTGTACAAGGCCAGGTGTAGGGGCAGGGAGGAGGAAGGAGGAAAGGTGCCAACAGGAGGAAGCACAGCAGGACAGCAGGACCCTGATTTCCAGAGCACACCTGCTGGGTGTTACAGCATTTAAAGGTGTCATCTGGTGTTAGGGCCCGTGTGGTGTGGGAGAACCTTGGACCTCACAGAGTCAATGCTGGCACCTTTCCCAGGGGGAGACCTTATCCATCTCTACAACTATCTAAAAGGAGGTTGCAGAGAGGCGGGGATCGATCTCTTCGCCCAAGTCACAGGTGACAGGACAAGAGAAACCAGCTTCAAGTTGCACCAGGGGAGGTTTAGATTGGATATTGGGGAAAATTTCTTCACCAAAAGGGTTATCAAACAATGGAACAGGCTGACCAGGGAAGTGATGGAATCGTCATCTCTGGAGATATTTAAAAGATGGGTAGACATAGTGCTTAGCAATCTGGTTTAGTGATGATTTTTGTCAGTGTTAGGTTGATAGTTGGACTAGATAATCTGAAAGGTCCCTTCCAGCCTGGGCAATTCTATGATTCTAAGGTGCAGAAGAGATCTACTCCACAGATGGGGAACATAAAGCCAAGGGAGGTGAAGGTCCCACTAGTCTCAGCTGGAGTGGGTGCCACCTCAAGCACAGGACCACGCTTTCTTCCCCTTGTAAGGAAATCTCCCACAGAGGCTGCAGAGTATCAATAAGAAAACCTCAATAATAAACACTGCGGCTCATCAGACTGAAATTATCAAAAGCCAGTGCAACTTTACTGCGGTTTGTGTCCATTTAATAAAACCTGCTTTTCATCTCCCTCTGAAGGCACGTGACTCCGGTGATTGAAAGCAGGCCGGGAGAAGCCTGAATGAAAAACCCACTGTAGGCACGGGACAAACTCCAGTACAGGCAAGTTAGGTGCTGATTAGAGACCATAAACACTTGAACAGAAATAACAGGGTGAGCTGAAGTGCTGGAAAAGGCTTCCACATTCATAGGAGCAATAGGAGAAGGGGAACTGCAGACCCATACAAGGCTCCATCTGGGACCAGATGGCCATCGCAGGCTCCTTCCCGTACCTCTCTCAAGAGAGGGAGGTCTGGGGATTGGTTCTCAAGGAACAAGGAAGGATCTTGACTCATTTCAGCTTTGTATCACTTCCGACTGCTCTATGTGACAAACGGTGTGGTGAGCTCACAGCAAGGCAGAGACAAGAAAATGGCCCAGACCCTCATTTTTGTGATTCAGCCATTAAACAGAAATCGGGAAGACTCATTTAAGCCAGGAAGCAGGAACTCTCGAGAAACTGTGAAATGGCAAGCTAGGTAGAGAAAATATGTATAGAGAGATGATTTTGGACATCCAAATTAAAAAACCACTTCCTTCAAGTGCTGTCTTTATAGATTACATAACAAATCCAAGAAATAAAAGCAATCAGATCCATATTCTTTTTTAATTTGGTGATCAAATGGTCAGGCTTTACTAATATTATCAATGGCACATTGGGAAAGGACTACTGGTAAGATCTATTCCAGCCTCACCTGACCTTTGATAAGAGTTAGCAAACAACATTGATTGATAGAATTCAATTAATTAAAGGCAGGTTCTAAGGATCACAGGCTTGCCTTTAACAAGGAAGTTAGTCTTAGTTAATGCCCTAATTGATCGCAAAAGTAAACTGTCAGAAAGAAACAAAAGCTCCTCCCAAACACTTTAAATTCTGCTTCTTACAGAGATCTAAGCGGCCTCAGCATTTAGGGCTTTTGAGTCTACACAGGAAAATTAAATTCATGACATTTTGACAGATTGCGAATATTTTGAAATAAACAAGTATGACACAAATGTTTTTGAATGAAACAATTGTGTTTGTGTAGGTGAGATTCAAGATCTCTGGATTCACCCACCTACACTTAGATGTCTGCAAAGCAGGTGTGTGCACATACAAAGAAAAAATTCAACTCTAGTATTGAGACCCAGACGGTGGATCTGAGATAAAAAACAGTCAGGAGTTTCAGGTGGAAAAAAAAAAGCAGGGAAACCTGAATCAGAGAGCTAATAACTAATATAAAAACTAATCTTAGTTACAACCTGGTATCCTAGACAGTGAATTTCAAAAAAGCACAGCTCCAGTTGCTGCTATTTCTTCAATTTGGGACATAATCCTGCCCTGATTTCTGCCAACGGGTGTCTTGGTATTGACTTCAAGAGGGACCAGAATCAGGCACTTTGTCTGTTCCAGACCTGACTGTTTTATTTGGAAATATAACTTTTTAAAACACACACTTTTCTCTTAAAATGCCACAAAGTAGAGCAAGTAATTACATTAGGCTCTACCTGAAGCTCCAGAGAATTTATACAAAGGCTGCTTGGCTCTTGCCAACTTTCACTATTACAATTTTACTAGCACCATATGCAGCACTACCTTACCTGCTTGTTTCACTTAGTGAACTCATGGGGGGTTTGGTTGGTTAGTTGTTTTGTTTTTTTTTTTTAAAAGGGAGAATGCAATATCCACAAACAAAAGCTCCAGGGAGCAGGGACCAGCTCGGTGGCCCATATGGTCTTAGAATCAAAGAAACCAGAGATGGAGCAGGTCTGTTTGCTCAGCAACCCCATCCTTCTTGCAAAGGTGCAAAAGTTGGCTCAGGAAAAAGTGCTCTTTGGGGTGGTTTCTGTTGCTTGCTGTCACGCAAGAAACTGTGAAGTGAGATTTCCGCTGTTACTTTAAGCACTCCTGTGGCCAAAACAGAAAGGAGCTGTAAGGTAGGGAGAGGACTGGCTGTGTCAGCTTTGAGACTGTGGAAAGGTTAGGGATGGTTTTCTGAGAAGAGCCAGGAAAGGGTTTCTGCAGAGGAGAGTTTTCACCAGAAAAAGCTAATCCTGTGATTTTCATGTGACTAATTCCAATGCAGGAAAAGAACCAAATGCAAATTATACATACAAGGCTTGACATAAAGAACACAGCGGAGGTTGTTCTCCAACAGACAGCTTTGCTAAGGCAGAGTAAAAGTTGACGAGGGATTTGTCACCACTGGACTTGAAAATAAGGTGACATCTTGCTGGAGGATGAGTTTTGAAGACCAGACATGGACTTGCCCAGAATGGACCTTTTGCTGCACCTGGCTGGCAAGATGGAGCTCAAGCTCACCTGCACCATGCCATGCAGTGGCATGTGAGCGGTGACACCCATGACAGTTGCTAACATCCTCTAAGACTGCTGTGCTTCACTGCATTACAGTGGCCTGATAGGCCTTCTGGTTGAGTCATCCTCCCCTCCTTGGGAAATGGACAAGGTGTAAGTGGTGTAAGCTGTGCAAAGGGCAGACCGTGATCTTTTTTAGCCCTAAGGATTGTCATCTGTAAGGTAGGCAATGAGAGGCTGTCAAGATGAAGCAGTTTTAGATGGAGCAGGGAGGTAGGGAGCAGATAAGGGAAGAAAGAGCTGGAAAAGGAAGGCAAAGGTGGTAAACTCAAAGAAGTTTCAAGTTGTTTCTCGGAAATGGGTTTCATGATTAAGTACAGTGTATGGATAACTTCTGTACACTAAAAAGATCTCAAGTATTGAAGAGCTCCATCATTAGGCTCCAACTTAGTTCATTGGGCTCCAATCTGTTGCAAAACAAGGTCTTGTTTTCAGAAGACAACCTGTATTGCCTACACCTAGAGCCAGAGAGAAAAGTCAAAGGATTTGTGAGAAAAGATCAAAGGTTTGAAACTAAGTTGCAGCTTTCAACCTCATTTGGAGTCTCATACGGCTTGGTCCACAATGAGATTGGGGACGTTACTGCCAGTACATCCCCTTGCCATGCACAAGGACCTTGAGCCATGACTACCACAAGGAACAACCATGTGGAAGTCAGGCATCGGTGGCTTTAAGACACAGGCTAGCTAAGGCTGACAGGTTTTGTTGCAAACTGGTTGCTGAACCCCATCACAGCCTAATGCACACTTAGGAGTGTGCTGTGTCCAGCTCTCAGGAGCCAGGAGCTGGCAGAGCTTCCCTCCCTCTCTGTCCAGGTGAACTGACTGATGGTTTAGGACATGCTTCTCTCTTCTCTGAAAAAAAAGGAACACAGAATCACAGAAATGTCGGTTTTCACACTCTTCACAGAGTCTTCACAGAATCTTCATGGTAGGAAGGGACCTTTGAGATCATCAAGTCAAACCATACCACAAAAAAAATGCCAAAACACCAAAAAAAAAACCAAAACCCACAAAACATATCACTCAACCTAACAATCTCGGGCACTAGAGCATGCCCTGAAGTGTCATCTATACACGTTTCTTAAATACCTCCAGGGTTGGTGACTCCACCACCTCCTTGGGCAGACCATTCCTGTGCCTGACCACCCTCACAGTAAAGTAATTCTTCCTAATATCTAATCTAAACCTCCCCTGCCACAACTTCAGACCATCTCCTCTGATCTTGTCGTTATTCCCTTGGGAGAAGAGGCCAACACCTACCTCTCTACAACCTCCTTCCAGGTAGTTGTAGAAGGCAATGAGGTCTCCTCTCAGCCTTCTCTTTTCCAAACTAAACATGCCCAGGGACTGTTGCATGGAACTGCTGGAGGCCACCTAGTCCAATCTCCCACCAAAGCAGAGCTACCACCAACATTATACCATAAAGTCCGCATTTATTTAGCCAAGTCACAAAAAGCCTCCAAATAGCAGCCACCATCACCTCTCTGGAGCGCCTGGTGGAGAAGCTTTTCCTAAAAGCCAGCCTGAGCCTCCCCATCTCCTGTGTGTGACCATTGCCTCTTGTTACCACTAGCAGCATCAAGAACAGCTTGGCTCTGTCATCTTTGTAACCTGCTCTTCAGACAGCCACAGGTTGCTGTTTGATCTCCCTTTGGGCTCCTTTTCACCAGGTGCTACAGGCCCAGCTCCCTCCACATCTCTCACAGCGTACCTGCACTCTAGGCCCTGGATCACGGTGGCAGCCCTTTCCAGTTGTTTCCACAGCCCCCTTGAAGCAGGGGAACCAAAAGAGGATGCTGTACTCCACCAGTGCTGGGAGAGGAAGGGGAAGTGCACGGTGCCAGCTCTTTCAGCCACAGCCTCATTTAGTGGGCCAACGCATGGTGGGGGATCACCATGCCTCCACCCATGTCCCCACCGCTGGCTGCCAAGGGGGTCTAACCAGTGGAGATAAACTAGGAGAAACAGGGCAGCTTCAGTTACAGCTGATCCTTTGGTGTCAAAGCACCAGAGAGCCCTCTCCTCAGGATCTGCATATAATTATAGCCATGCTTATTCAGTAAATCAGAGCAGCGCCCGCCTTATGTCCTCTTGTTCCTCAAGTTCACATTTCAGCCTAAGACTTACCAAAACATAGGTTTATATGCTAATTTCCTTATAGTAAACCCCTTACTGTATGTCGGTCATCTATATCAAGCGGCGTACATGTAAGAGTAGGCTAATATTCTGTATATATTACCAACTTTATGAGTTCAAGAATTACAATGTGCTTGCTTTATTTAGGTGGTAAAGTTTTTTAATGAGTCTGGAGGGTCCTTTACATAAAAGTAGTGACTCTACCTTGGAATCTCTTTCCATGTTTATTAGAAATGTGTTTTACTTTACCGTGAAAAAAGCCAAGGAAACATGCAGCCTTAAAGTCTAATGAAGTAGTTACTCATGCAGTCAAAGTTCATAAATTTTAAATACATTTAATTTATAAATTGAAAACATAGCTTGCACTGGCTTTTTCAAGATTATTGCTTGCCACAGGGGTTTCAAGATAGTTGCCTGGCCATGCTTGTTACCTCTCTCCTTTCAAGGCCAAGACTGGATCTTCTTGATTTGCTCATGTTCATTCTGATGCTTTTAATTTTTTTTCATTGCCCCTAGGAAAGGGGAATTCAGGGAAGGGGGGAAATGAAGATGCTAGCTCCCCACTTTTGCCCTCTGCAGTCCCCAGGTTGCTCATCTGTCCCTGGTGAGCAATTCCGGCTGCACAAACTCTGCCATAATTTGTCCTACTTGCGAAGCAGTTTCGGTTACAAAATGCACCATCGGGATGCCTGGTACTCGGCGGTACCCTGCCTGCATCAGGAGGAGGTGAAAGGAAGGTGACAGCCTTATGCCAGCCAGGATTTCCCCAGGCATCCCACTGGGCACCCTGCCTCCTGCCAGTTGCCACCACAAAGTGAGTCGGCAGCTGGGCGATGACTGCAGGATCGCTGCTTGTTGACTCAGAGTCACAGGAGGTCAGTTCTGGAGCTTCAAATAACTTTAGGGGGGATGTTACAGAAACAGGCATGTGCCCATGATAGGGGAAAGCCTCAAGTCCACGAGACCTAGAATAGTGGTGTTGGTGTTTAACCACTATAACCTCCCAGGCTTCTTTTAGTGATGCAGCTGAAGAAAAATGGGTAGCAGGGCTAAGCCTCCTTGCTTCCATGCCCCCAAAGCAGTCAATGATACCCAAGCCATTTCAGAAAGATACTTTTCTCACCTGGCCCCCAGTGATGGACATGCCACAAGATCCCTCGCCCGAGTACTCGCTGAGTCCCTGTCCTAATACTTAAAATGATTTTTCCTATGCATAACTCACATAAGGGCCACTTCTGTGTGCCTCAGCCAGACAAATCCACCCTCAGCTGTGCAGGCACCTTCAAGGACTTCTGCAAAAGGTGGCTGCGAGATGATGCCTTCCAACTGATGTCCCTGCACTGCCCTACTACTTCTCCCACCTCCTCCCGCACCGAGCCCCACAGCCCCACACACGCTAGGCCCAGCCAGCACTGGGAGCGGGGCCAGTAATTGGAAAGGGGAATTGTGAGGCACCAAAGCTTATCAACCCACAGCGAGGGAGAGTTCAGGAGTGGTCCTTGGGGGCCCAGCCCGAGGTTTGGAGCAAGTTGGCAGCCTTTTGTTCAGTGGCAGGGGATGGACACACATGGCTGCTCTGCTCAGAGCGGGCAGCATCATGGTTGAAGCTGAGGGACAACTCGATGCTTTCTGCTGGGGCTACCAAGGCCACAGAGAGCAGCTTGGGAGCATGAAACCAGTGTTTCAGGGGTTGCCTTAGGCACTGCTTCTTGGCCTCTGAAGTGCCACCACGTGCTGTCACTATGCACACAGAAGTAGCAGCAGCTATTTTCTCATATATCTTTTACTCATTAACCAAAGAGTCTAAATATAGCCCCAATTTAGCACTAGTGAGAGATGGTGGGTGCCCTCTGTGGTTGGGTCTTTGCTGACTGCCTACCTGCAGCACTAGTTTTCTGCACCAAATCCTTCAGTTTGCACCACATTAGGTGCCCTCCCTCTGTTCTCAGCTCTGGGGCAGACAAATAATTTACATTAGAGGTTGTTACCACACAATCAGGAAAAGCACACCGCCCGCAGGAATGAAGTCAGCTCCTCTCGTGCTCCTGCCAGCTCACCGTGCCCTGTGTAGTCCTACCCTCCGTTCCTGGGCTGACTCCAGACCAGATGATATCACTCCTGTCTGAATGTTTGGGTAACCAGGCTCTCAGTGTGGCCAACACAGGTAAAACCCAGGAGTTCAAAGCCTGGCTCCTTTCGCAGAAGTTGTTCCTACACATTACCCAGGATGGGTCCATCGGGAGCTCCCCAGTTCCAGCAAGGGAGGATTTAGTTTTACCAGAGAGTTAAAATGGAAAGTATTGCTTTGGCTGGGGGCTGGGAAACTTTCAGAACATTTCAGGGATATCTGCTATGCTAATAGTCTGTGTCCTTGACTTCGGCCTCACCATGATGCCACCAGGTAGTAGTATCTCCACACCTGCCAACCACTCACCGCCAGCCTACGCTTACCCCTTCACTCAGCAATTTATTCAAAATAGCGGGCAAGTGGAGAGAAGGGAAGGCACCTCGTGTCCCTGTGTGGATTTCAGGCTACATCTCAGCCGTAGCTTCTACACGAGTTACATGTGTACACCAGTTTTCCCACTTCCCTGAGAATTTAAAAAGACAGTCAAGGGAGAAAAGTGAAATGCAGATTTGCACTCTGTCTGACCACGACAAAGGTTATGGATGTTTAAAGGTGTGTTGCCATATGCTAGGTAAAGGAATATGGTTGTGACCTATTGCATGTTGAAGTATGATGTCACTTTGTCAGCTTATTATTGATTTCATTTTTTGTCCATTCTCAACAAAATAGGCTTTTCAATGCAGTAAAACTTCTAGTCTCCAAAGCTCCTTGGAAGAGTAGCCTACCATGAGACTTTGTAATCTTTCTACAGGAATTCCTCTGCTCATCTGTCTCAGCACAATTTCCTTGGAGTAAATGGAAGATCACACATCCTCACACCTTGGATTCCTTCTATTGCAATACTCGAGGTAGCATTTTATAGAGAGGTAAAAGCTTGTAAGTGGCACGATATCCTCATCAGAAGTAATCTGCCTTTTAGTGACTGACCTCTCGTCCACCCTCACTTGCCCTCAGATAATTTTTCTCAGGTGCTGGAAATCTAACTCTCCATTTCTTCTCTTGGGATAACAGTATGAGAAAAAAAAAAAAAANGAGCAAATATTTGGCGGAAAAGCCAAAGGAATCACGTTCTTTTGAGACAAAACTCCCTTTACTTACAGCTGAGTAGACAGGGATTAAGTTATAAGGAATCCAGGCTCCTTGCCAATTCACCCCCATCTGCTTGTCAGGAACAAATGCTTCGTTATTTGGCTCAGTGAGGGAGCAAAGAGCAAGAGAGAGGGCAGTGGGCCTTGGCCATGCCCTCCTGCAGGCACTTCCCCACCCATTGGAGCTGCTCTTCCCCGGAACCTCCATCACAAATGCTCCATGCCGGAGAGAGAGGGCCAGGGCTGGCTTGCCAGTAGAGGTGGGCACCATTCAGGGGAAAAAAAAAAAACCTGGATAAAAGAGAAATAAATGAAGATGGATATGTGAAGACTTAAAGAAAACAAAGGCAGGTGTGGAAAATTAAGAAAGTCAAGAATAAGAGAAATTTTCAGTGTCCCTGTGAGATCAAGGCACGTCGTGCCACAGAGATAAGGGTTGAGAGACTGCTGGGGGCTGTAAACAATTGAAAGAGCTGGTAATTCCTGGACCTATGTTACTGTGCAACCAGTATACTGTGAAAAATGTGAAAAACTACAAGAAGAGCCCCAAGTACCACTTATCTTTACCACAGTGGTAACATCGGTCTCTTTCTGGATCTTGTCCCACGTACCAGAAAGCGAGCTGAAATGCTGAGGAGCCTTGAGTGAGTGGCAGACTGCTGCATGACACCTGCATTTGGGAGCTGAGGAAGTCTGGGCTGAAGTGTCTGCTGGATGGTTTGCTGCCTGTTTCAGGTGATTTGAAAACTGGTTGGACCACGGGGCTCGAAGTGAACATCTTGATGCCCATTTGGTAGCTAGTAACAAGCAGAGTGTCTCAGGGGTTGATGCTGGTGGCAGTATCATTCCTTATTCTCACCAAAGACCTGAATGAAGAGACAGAATGCAAATCTGTAAATGCATCATCCTCAGATAAATCTGTGGATACTACTAAATTAGGGGAGCAGCTGACGAGTGGAATGGTAAAGCATCAATAAATAGACATTGAAAAGCTAAGGATTATGTCGGCAGAAATCCCATGCAGTTCAACAAGGAGACATGAAAAGTTCTACTGTTGGGACAGAATAATCCCAAGATGGGAAGGAAGTGCTCTGCTGAAAAGGTCCTGATGGCTACGGTGGGTGACAAGAGGAATATGAGACTATGGTATGATCTCATTGCAAATGACTGCAATTTGTATGTTCAGCGGTGTTGGGTGGAGGGTGGGCAGCAGGTTGAGCTGGACACCTGCATGGCACTGGTGGGCTTGCAGGTGGAGTACAGCAACCTCTTTTGGGACCCCTGCTTCAAGGGGGATGTGGGAAAACTGGACAGGTCTGGATAAGGGTTGCCATCGTGGTCGAGGGTCCGGTGCGCAGATGCAGTGTGAGAGAGGTGGAGGGAGCTGAGCTTGTTTTGCCCAGTGAAGAGGAGCCAAAAATGTGATGGAATAACAATGTGCTTCTACCTGTAGGGCAGGTACAAAGACGAGACCCAAACTCTTCTTGGCAGTGCCAGAGGACATAAAAAGAGACAATGGCCACACATGGCAGATGGGGAGATTCAGGCTGAACATTGGGAAAATTTTCTCCACCAGGTGCTCCAGAGAGGTGGTGATGGCTCCTCTTTGGAGGCTTTTCATGACTTGGCTGAGTAAAGGCACAGCTGACCTAATGGTATTACATTGGTGGTAGGGCTGCTTTGAGTTGGGTGACCTCCAGGGTCCCACCCACCCAATGTTTTTGTAATTCAGTGGTCTCATTTCTTCATCTAAAAAGAGTCAATGTAGGTACTGGCCTACTTCACTAGCATGGATGAACCTTCAGAAAAGTTGCAAACGATGCAGTGCTACATACAGGAGTAGACACATAACCTTCAGCAATCCAAACATGTCACCCAACTCAGAGCCCTGGATGCACGGGTTGTCTACTCAGCTGCACCCTCTTCCCATTCACACAGATCACACAAATATAATTATGTCCTTTATGAAGCCTTTCCCACAGCACCAAAGGTGCTGAAGCATTAGCAGATTGAGCTGTTGATTGTCTGTAATTGCTTCCAGATTCACCACTTTTGGCAGGCCGGCCAAGCTACCACAGATTGCTCTTTTCTTTTCTCTTTTTTTTTTCCCTTGCAAAACTCCTGGAGCACACAACGTGCTCCAAACACAAATACAGCGCTAAGTGGCTCCACAGTCCATACAAATCCATAGCCTATGCTGTCATATGTGCTGGCAGCCCACCAGACTACCACTCTGCACTCATCTATGTGAAGGAGGAACAGTATATATCCATACTGAAACAGCACTGGGAAACATCCACATACGATATACTGACCAGTGCACCCAGTTTGAGTATCTGCAAATACAGCTGCAGCACCATGTAATGTCAGAATAGCACTTAAATTCCACACTTAAATTTTCTGTTATTTTAATTTAGGACATCAAACATTCTGCACATTACAAAGTCATAGTATTTAGGAGACCACTTAATGGGGGGGGGGGGGGG
>VXBJ01007355.1:0-11602 GCA_013400055.1 Nycticryphes semicollaris
GTGTGTATATATATATAAATTATTAAATTGAGCTATATGGGTATATATGTAATTTTGTATTGTAATACAAATGTATTGACCCTATCAACAAATTTATTTTGGTTGAATAGTATTATTCATGCAAAGGGTGTAGCTTGTCAAACACAATGAAGAATGTTTTCAAGGTACAGAAACTTTTATTTTTTTAATTATTTTTAAGAACTAGCTTAAGCATACTGGGGCTCTTAAAAAGAATTGAACAATGTCTTCCTCCTCAGTTCAGTCTACATTAATTCCCTCATACAGTATCCGTTGAGAGCCTGCTGCCTGCAACACCTTCCCAGCCCAAAGTTAAGCATTTTTTCCTTGTACTTAGTGTAGATCTTGGTGAGGTCATTTAGAGAGTAAGTCGAGATCCCTTAAGTCAGTTCGAAGGCTGCTTGAGCTCCTGACACTGGAGATTGAAGGGTACAATGTAAATCCTGCTGCCTGACAGTAAATAGGTGGTTCAGGTCATGTAATACATAACTTCTCTCTCTTAAAGTTGAAACTGAGTTCATGTTTATTCCTTTGAATGTTTCATATTTAAAAATGAAGAGTAATTATCCGCAGTGGCACACTAAATAAACTGCTTTTTTTTTCCTCTTCAGAACACTTTTTCCCTGGAGTATTCAGCAGCAGCGGTATAAGGCAGTTGCTGTATTCAAAGAATATGATTTCTTTCCTGGCCTTGCTTTTTCACTGAACTTTTATCTTGCTAAAATGAATATTTTACGATGAAGAACACTTGGTCACATCTGGTACTTCTCGAAAATGGTTGCTTTTCCAAGAATAGCATGCAAACATGAAATGAGAATTGCAAGCAGATGTTTGCTAATATGGCCATAGATAACCTTTTGGCTTCATGCTCAATTTTCATAAATAACCATCTGTAAAGAATGCAGATTAATAGAGAACAGAGATAAGTTCTGTCAGTACTAATATCTTTACTATGGTGCTGATGTTGTACTTCTTACTATAAAATAGCGTTAGTTATTATATAAAATTGTCAGCTGCTGTTCTCAGGAAAGTGACATTTTTGTCATTTGTTTTTCATGACCTGGAAATGTGTGCTTTTTTTTATGAGCACAAGATGATGACTATGAGTCAAAAAGAGTGCTAAGTATGGCTTAATTCTTCCACCCATCTATGTATTATTTGCCAGTGATGTGGAATGGAGGGAATTTCTGGCTGTTTCTCCTTGTTTGACTTTGCATTTTCAGTGAGTTTGGTGTGACTTTTGCAAGGGGGATTGTAAAAATGAGATGTTGGCTCCCTGACTGTTGGCCTTGAAGCACTTTTAAGCTTATTTAAAAAAAATTAAAGTCTGTTCATAACACAGGCCAGTATCCTTTGGTTCTCTTCTTACATTGGTCCTCTTTTAGATTACATCTAGTTTTGGATAGTTCAGCTTACAGGTGCAGCTGACAATAGTTTTCTGTTGCTGGAAAGTCTGCCTGTTGCTGCTGGAGCCAGGAGGCAAAGGTGTATGCTATGCTGTGCATGGCTTGTGCCCTTCCGGAGGGGTCCTTGTCACAGCTGTACCTTAATTGATAGCAAGATGTAGTCAGACCCTCCCATAAGGAAGGCATGACATGAGGCAGTCAGAAGCGTCCCTGAAGCAGCAAGAGCTGTGGTGTTTGGATGCTTTAAGCATGAGGTGACTAACCTCTGCTTTCTACTGAGATACCCAGGGTGTGCAGTCTCCAGTGCGTGGTGAGGGTAACTACTTGGGAATCTGCAAAAATAGCTGAGGCAAGTTTGGAGAGGGATGTGAGTTACCAAATCTGCTTGCTCAAGGGAGGAACCTTGTAAATGAGAGGTGTGGAGTGCATTGGTGTGGACTGTGCCACCAGCTGGACCCAACAAACACCCCTCCTGGCTCTACATCACTGTGCTTGCTGGGGGAGCTGCATGGCTTAGCAGGATTGAGCAGGAACTAGGCAGGTAGAGAAGAAAGAGCTTGGGTTAAGTGCCAAAATGGGTTCATGCAAGAAAACAACAAGCCCATAGAAGGGACTTTCTTTTTTTTTTTTTTTTTTAAAGCTTAGAAACATGTCCCTTGATGAAAATATTGATGTTCCTCACAGAGATGCACTTGAGCATAGAAACTACATCTCAGCATCCAAATTTGTAGATGATATAAAAGAATTGTTTGGAAAAACAGCACAGGGATGAGAATTCATTAGAGCATTGCTCACACTATAGTTGAAATACCTTCAAAGAGAAGCTAACAATTAAAATAAGTTCAGAAGCAGAAAAGCCTTGGAGGCATTAGGGAAGGGGTGGGTAGAGGCTTACATGTTAACAAAATATCCCCAGCTACAATATTATTTTACATCCCCTGTTCTCTAGTTAGCTCCCTTGGTAATTTACAAATGGAAAATAAAATTTACAATTATAGCTGATTAGATATTATGAGTTCTGAACAAAGCATGTTTGTGTTCTATATGCAATTATTATGGAGTTGCTGGGCACAACTTGGTAGTTGAATTTGAGTTATCTTTTGTGATCAAGCAATTTAGCTTCTTCTGTTTCATATGAAGAATGAACTATTCTCCTAAACTACAGCAATCTTTGGATAAAGGATATTTTATGGTTTCTTAACCAGTAAATCTTGTTAAACTTGATAGTGAAAATTAACCTGATTTCACCAAGTATCGCCTATACAAAAGATTATGATTGTGCCAGTTGTGATTGTGTAGACTGCACTCATGTTTAAATAAGCAATATTGTAATTCTCAATTTGGAAAATATAAACTGGGCAATCCACTCTGGCTCACTTACCTATATGTGTTCAAGTATGTCAGCCCTTTTAATCCTTGATGTGAGTCTGCTGTTCTTGTTAATAGGTTGTCTGAGCTTGTTCTGCAAAATGCTGCTCTTGCGTCTTGACATGGATGATGGAGGCAATACTGAAGCATCTTTCCAGCGCCATACTCTTTTGCTGGGAAACTAAAGCAAGTAGAGGCAGAGTCACTGGGAGTCTGCCTTTTGCCTTCTATTTGAGTAGCTCGAGTCTCACTTCCCTACTGTTAAGCAGTGTTCTTAAAAAAAATTCTGATTTAAAATTGTGAGATAGCATATGTTGTGATTATCAGCCTGTAAGATTTTGTGAATATGGGCTGTTGATCTTAAGTTTACGAAATGTCACTTAAACCACTGTCAGATGCAAGTTACAAGGCAAATTGGATAATTGTAGCTCAGCCTTCTGATTGATACAGGGTAATTATTTGGTGCACTTCTGATAATGCTGATTATTTCAGGGTTTTATCATTTTGAACCTTAATTGCATAGTTAATCTTTAGACTCATACTGTTGTTCTTGAGTGACTGGAAATAATGTTACTGCTTTTTTTTTTTTGGTTAGATTTCTTGCTTCTAGATATAATGTTTTATTTGAAATGGCTAGATGTAGCTTAAATACAGATGAATCTTGGAAACGGGTACTGGTAAAATAAAGCTGAAAGATAGTATAACAAATGCTGGAAGCTCATTATTTCAACTCTATCTTGTGATGAAATATTGAAGGGCAACTGATGCTTTAAAAGTCTGATCATCTGTTTGCTAGCAACTGCTGCGCAGCGTTGCTACTGGGTTAAAAATGTTTGGTTTTGAGATCGCTGCAATATTTTCTGGTGTGTAGAGCTGTTAAATTGCTCATACTTCCAGCTTTAATTGCATTTTAACAAACAATGTTTTGGTTAGTCAACCTTGATGATGTGTTGTTTGCAGGGTTTTCGGCTGTGGCAATGCCACAGCTGTCTGTGGGAGGCTGTAAGTGCTGGTTTTTGAAAAAGGCTTTGGCACATTCACTCTCGACTCGCTCTTTTCCTGTTTTAGGTTTCCAGAAGCCACAGCTGCCGTGCTGCGATGCCCCGGCATGCCTCATGGCAGAGCTGCCCGGCCGTCCCGCTGGAGCGTGGTGCTCCCCTGTAGGGAGCTGGGTAAGTGTGAAACTTTGTCCCCAGTGCTTGCCTACGTCTCATTTGTGTTCAGACACAGTCACAGCTGTGACCAACCCAGTGACACAGGCTGCTTTCATTGCCCCCTTCTTGGGCATCTTATCGTGCTCTTCTGTCTTCGTGTACATTGGAGGAGATAATCTGCTGAGGAGTGATGGTTTCATATGCATTTTCTTCAATTCCTGATATGCTTGGGAGACAGTTTCCTCCGGAGAAGGGGCTACATGTTGGATGGGGTGGGATATAAAGCCTGAATTGGTAGGATTTCGAGATGCTCACTGAGATGGTGACTTGTCCCTCCACTGCCACTTCTTTATACAAAAGGTAAGCTTTGGGGTGTGGAAGGTAGCTTAGAGGAAGTGCATCTGGAACATCCTCTTGCTTCCCTCTTTTAAAAATAACAAGCTTCTGGAAAATCATTGTCTTCTGTGTCTTGAACACTGTTGATTTCCCTCATACACTGTAAGTCCCATCACATCTTCCATGTATTGCTAAAATTTGTTAGGTAATGCTACCTGTTTTGGAATAATTATTCTCTATGCAGAACTCTGTTAGAATCATTTCCCTCCTGCAAAACTGAGGTGTAGTGGGGAGCTGGAACCTCCCCTTTGACCCTCTAAGAAAGGCATTTGGCTGTTTTCAGTGCCTAAATTGGCATCGGGCCATTTTTATGGTTTTATCAGTCTATAGATCAGTATGTCTGCTGGGGAGTCTTGCTGAGCCACAGGAAATGCTGCTTACAATTCTCATCTTTACGAATAAATCAGGATATTCACGTACCAGTGGTTGTGGGTTTATGGATGATTATCAGCTGTTAGACACAATTGTGGACTTCTGGACCTTGCTCCTTCTTGTAATAGCTCTGGCAAGAAGTCCCTTTGGGTCTAAGGTGAATCTCTAGGAATTAGTCCATTGGGGCTGTATGTCCAAGGGGGAGAACAATTAAAGTACTGATTGGCAGCTGACAGTTTGCTTTAACTCATTTTGTATATGGGCAGGATGGATAGATGTATCTGAAAAGAAATACTGCCTTTTGGTTTTGTACAACAAAGAATGTTCCAGCTGAATCCTCTTGGGTAGTCTAGGGCCTGAATACATCAGGCAGAGCTGGGAAGAAATTACCCTGTTTTATGTAGATAATGCAGGATGATGCTGGAGTGGTTCCTTGGTTTCGTAAAATTGTAGATTCCTGATGGACTGTTGCCCTTTGGATTTAATTTATACTCTGACAAGAATGCATTGGGATTCTTTGAATTCCCTGAGGCTGCTACTGTAGGTCTACTACCTGTAGACTGTGCAGTTCATTTATGGAGTGACTGGCATCCGTGGTCAGTGTCTGAAATAATGGGATGCTACTGATTTTCAAAAATAGCCTGATTCTCAGGAAATTATATTTCAAAGTCATGCTGTTAACTGGTTGTTTCCCATCTTGTCCCATCATCTTGTTTGGGAGAAGATGATTGAGAGGGAGAAGCTTTTCTGTCTAGAGGCCTGTGAATTCAGAGGATGGTCTGTAGAGCCTTTTCTCCTGCCTTTCCCTGGAACCGAGACTACATGGGTGAGGGGCCTGTCTGCACAATCAGGGCTAATAAGTTATTTTGTTAAACTGAACCTATTTGGCCTTTGATAGCACTGTTCTGGTGCTGGAGGGGTGGTGCATTGGGTCAACTCCCTTGCAAATACTTCTGTGCCTGAGGGGTAGGTGAGCGGTGGAGCAACATGCACTGTTGTTGCACCCTTATTGATATGAAGCTGCTTGTAAAACTGTTAGCACCACCAATACACTGGTAACAGTCACTTTAACTTCTTATTGTCCTGTTCGGGGAATGAACTTGCCCTCTGCCCTGGGGGGATTTCCACTATTGCTTGCCTTTTTGGTAAGTGCTGGCAGCAGCCCTGCTCTTCTCACCTTGAGATTTTGATAGTGGAGTTAAGTTGTCACCAGGTTTCATGAGAGTGAATCGCCACTGTTAGCTGAAATATTTGAAGTGGTTTCTGTTCACCATGCTTTGCATTCGTTATTGGCTGCCTACAGATAGATTGAGTTAAAATTGACCTTTCTGCTGTGCTTATGGTTCTGAGGGCCAGGCTCTGACTCTGTGCAAGACACCTTCTTTGAATTTGAGGTACTACTGCTTTCTTTAAAGTAGGTTAAACACTTTTGGGGGTTTGCTATTAACTGAAGCAGGGAGGCAGCAAAGCTTTGAAGTGGGGTCTGGGAAGGTGGTGTCTCAGTCTTTCCCTGTAAATCTGGTTAGTGCCCCTCCAACCTTTAGTATCTGCTTTAAGCACACCTATTTCAGAGGTATTTTTCTTTTAAGCTCTTTCCACCATTGATTGCTTCATTTTAGTTAGAATAGGGTGGGTTTTGTTTGGTGGAAATCTGCCTTATTGCTCTTCCTAATGGTGCTTTTCTGTGTGAGCCTTTCTAGCAGTAGATTACTTTAGGTTTTTTTTTTTTTTTGATCATCTGATTCCCATACAGCCATGACTGCCATTCACTGCAGGTTGATTATTGTTTATGCCAATAACAGTTTTTTAACCAGTTTGGTGTTATCAAGGACACTCGATTCACTTTGTGCAACTTAATTTCAAAATGGAAATGGTTACATAGTGGAGTGGAGCTGCGGTGTTGTTTCCCAGCTTTGGCTGAACCTGCCCTGGATCTCCAAAGCTGAGCTGGAGAGTTTTCTTTCATCTCCAGTCCAGGGATGTGATTTTTTTTTTTTATTTTTTTTTTTTTTGTATAAGCTGAAAAGAAGCTGCTGCCATGGCTGGGGAGCAGGGGCTGAAGGCTGTAGAATAGTTCAAACTTCCTGAATCTGGCACTACTATACCTCTCCCTCCCCTGCACTGTTCCCAGGCCTGTACATGGAGAATCCTGTAAAAATGAGGAGGTTAAAGGGAATATTGTGATTGTTTATTGCTGTTACCCTCACTGGTATCAGTATTCACTACTTGTATTTGCTAGTTCCATTAAATGCTCATCACTTATCAAGCCTGCATGTTTGGAAGGTTGGGGGTTTCTTGTTTGTGTTTTTTGTTTGTTTGTTTTCATAGCTGTTTTTAAAATCTATTGTTTTTCCTGTGGGAAAAAGTGTATATGTGTTCCTGGGTCGTGTGGTATTTTTCACTTCAGGTTTTCCTTCTGAGTCCTTATCTCTGTGTATGCATTCAGGTTGGGTGTTCGTATTGCAGGTGCTCAACTTGAAAATGGGCTTTACTTGACAGTATGCTCAAGGTGCTTGCACCCTGCCTTTCCTCTGCCTGTGCGCACAAGCAAAATAGATGTATCTGATATATGATTTTTCTCTTTCCATCATTCGAATGAGTCAGTATTCTTTTATTTTACAAGATTTTTCCTTTTGACAGTTTTGCTTTCAGGCCTATTTTCTCTTCTTGTTCTTTTGTGTGTGTCTGGGGGTCTGTGGTTTCTGATTATTTTTTTTTTTTTTTTTTTTTTCCTGCTTTCATGTTTCTTTGGATGTTAAGAGGGAACACCCTAGCTGTACAGCACTTCTCTACCAACCCTTCCCTCCCTTTTATAAATTGCCTGCCTTCCTGGGATGAAAGCAAACTTTGCCTATAGTTTGATGGGATACTTATACTGCAGATATTCTCCTGAGGTGATTGGATTGTATGGGAGGAAGTTGCATACTGAGCAAATGTTCAATTTACTGATCTTTTAAGCTCTATCCTGCTTTTTAAAAAAAATATTTTAAAAGTGTGTGTATATGTACGTGTGACCATATTTACTTGCTTGCCATCTCAGATCTGGCAAGTCGAGAGACTTGTCACTAAGAGCATTTCCCTTTCTCTGCAGCCATTGATCTTCATTTATTTATTTTTTAAAATAATATCTACAGATTGATTGATTCTTTTGAAGACTGAAAAGTCTGGAGAGAGGCAGACAGTCTGTTAATTTTTTTTTTTTTTTTAACTGCAATACCTTTTTTTACCTGCTCCTGTGATCCAAGATGTGCTTCTTAGAAGCTCCTAGTCCTGGTGTGCTGGATACAGCTGTGACAAAGAGGCCCTATGTTCCTACTTATCTCTTCTGTGCTGGAGCAGATTCCTTTACCACTTCCAATAGCCTCAGGTCTGTAGCCCTCAGCACTGCCCTAGTACATTTTTGGTGAGAACATAAAGATGTCTGTTTTACCTGGAGACTTAAATTCATCTGCTCTGTAAGATGATAGTTCCTCCCCCTCTTCCCCAAGGTATGGGATTGCTAATCCCAATAAGGAGACCATCTACCATCATATTGTCCTGAGAGGCTGGACTCACCCCCAGAGCATCATACTGCTCCTTAGGCAAGGAGCCTGTACCAGTTTTCAAGGCAGGACCATCTTATGATAAAATCTGCCCACAGCCTGAAAAGCAACACTCTCACCCATGTGGGTGTTGATTCCTACCATCTTGACAAGAGCTGCAGAGCTGTTATCTTTTTTTTCCCTTGTTTTGTGCAGGAGGACTTTCAGGACTCTCTGTAGAACAGAGGAGTATCATCTTTGAACCCTGCCAGTCCTCCACTGGGTTAGTATCTTGAGGAACTACTTGATTTCTTCATCTTTGTTCCTCACTAGCTGCAGATCATATTGCATTCTGACTACCTGATTATTCCTTCCAAGAACGGTGTTTACTTTGCTCTGGTATGGGAGAGGGTGAATTTTGGTCCCTTGTGAACTTGAGGAGGATGGCTAATGTTTTCGCCAAGAACTGCAGAAGGACAGATATTTTTGGTGTCGGGGAGTGTACCTAGGGAAACATATTGGACTTTTCCATGACCTTGAGCTCAAGTCAATCCTCTTAATATAAGGATGTGAGGACTAAACCCTGAGAGATTTCTCATTGTTTCTGTGAAGTTCTATCTGCTCAACATCCACCAGCTGATGATCAGTTGGTATTTGCTGTACCTGCAGGGTTGAAATTCGCAAGAGTCTGTCGTCGTGTATGGGGTCCTCAGTCCAAATCAGATGGATCTGGTCTTTGGTAATGTCACATGTCAGTTGTTTGAACCTAGGATGAGCTCCTTCTGTATTTTCCTGCTGAGGTGTGTTTTCCTCATGACCCCCTCCCCAGTTATCTATCACCATTTTCAGGGGAATGGGAGACAACCCACCCTGTATGGCCAACCTTCCTCTGCAGTGTTAATCCCTAATAAAGTCTTTTCTCTTGCCCTCCTTCAGTTTTGTCTCAGCACAGTGGCTTCTCTCTGGGTTTTCTGTTTGATTGCTTTTGTACTCCTAAGCCTTTCACCTGCCTCTGGGGCTGAAATTTTCTTGAATCTTTTTGGTTGTCAGGAGGGCTGAGGGACCTGCAATGAAGCTGCTGAAGCTCCCATTGCTGGCCACAGCCTTGGGGGAGAAGTCAATAGCATCACTTAACTTCCACAGATCATTGGGAGCATTAGATGCAGGCGGTTTCTGCCGTGACGTGGGCCATTGCTGAAGTGTCTAGAGATTATTTGGCCTGTGAGGGGAGAAACTATCAGCCATTTTCTTTCAAATGTCTGGTGAGGTGCAAGAACCAGCACAGCCCTGTTGGTGCCGCTCAGTTACAGGGGAGTGTGTGGTGGAGCGGAGTAATGCACGGAGAGAGAGCACACTGAAATGTAGCAGGTGCCAGTCAGTAACCTTTGTGGGTGTTCGCTTGTAAAATTAACCTTTAGCATATCCCAGCATTCAAAAGAGTGGAAAAAAGATTCAGTGCCGGAATTTTGATGGAGAAAACCTTCCAGTAGTGAAGTTTGTCAGTGCTGTTCAAATACTGTTCTATCACTTTTATTGCTATCTTAATTTTAAATTGCTCCTGTTATATATTATCATGGCTACTTTGAATCCAATATAACTTTAGTAAAAATGGCTTCAATACAGAGATTTTTTTGGTCTACTCTTTTTCTGTTCAATTAAACAGGGTTTAAAAGGATGTGTGAAATGTGGTCATAGCTTCAGAGTACAAAGAAATGGATGTGACCGTTGAACAATCATCGTTGTCACAAAAAATACTTGTGTAAATAAAATGTACTTTTTTGGGGGTTTAACGTGGAGTGTTTTGTTTTGTTTTTTCAATCTTACAAAAAAAAAAAAAAAACACAAACCAGGTAGTTTTAGAAGGCTTGGGAGCATCTAGGTGGTACTGATTTTTGAGGAGCAGATTATTATATTCACTCTGAGAACATGGTTAGGAGGGACTTCGTCTTGAAAATTATTTTTAACATGATGAAAAATGCCTTGGTTATCTGTCATTTTTTCCTGTCTATATTTGTGATCTTTCATTCCTTTTATTAGTAAATGAGAGGGGAAAATGGAAATAACATCAGGAAATCAATGAAGGCACACTAAACAGTACTATGGGGGCAGTAAATTAAAGCATCTGCTTTTGGTTTTTCTGGGAAATCCAAGAATCGACTGGAATAAAAAATATTTTTTTCCCTTGGATTTCACTTCTATTTCTGCTGCTGGGCTTCCCCCTACTTCTTAGAGTTTTTCCTTTCCTGCATCTTTCCTTCTCTTCTTGAAACAGTTGCTTCATTGAAACCAAGGCTGAAGCCCACAAAGGCTCCATAGTGGATGAATAATAAAGGACAGATTCCAAATGTTGTTGACCTGGGTTTGGTTTTTCTGTAGCGTTTGTGCCCGGTTTGAGATCCGGATGCGCCCCTTCTCAGCAGTGCGTGTGTGCAAGGCTGCCACACTGGGTATTGGGGCATGGGAGTAACCTGATGAGGCTGGTGCCTGCAGCTGTACAGGCAGCACTTATTTATCATTGAGAAATTAATGTAAACGTAACATGTAGTTCATTGTGAAGTATTTTCACAGATGGAATGAGTCTGCAGGATAACCTAGGGATGGTAAATTAGAGGATTGTTTAGTGTTTTGCTCAATTATTTCTTTGGCTCTCCTCCCCTCCGTTCCCTATTTGCACAGAGCTTAGATCTCCTGTTGTAGTAGAGTAGCTGACATGAGGCTCTTCAGCTCCCTGAAGTTCTCCCCAACCCAAGCATGCATCACGTTTTGGGGATACACATGTGACTGGCAGGGGAGCTGTGCTGGGGCAGTAGCTAGTGGTTAATCTCAGTTAATCCCTGACCGTGGGGCAATAAGTAAAGGAGCGCTGAGGGTGGTGGCAAGGTAGCGATGTTGGTATGGAGCCAGGGTGCAAACCTGATACAGCTGTGGTCAGCGTTAAGGGCCTCCAAATCCTGCTGTTCTCAGTAATGTGCTTCCCAACCCCTCCTGCCTCCTGAGGTATGTAGTGGGGCACTGGTGGATGTATAATTTGGGGATTGTGGATCGAGGTTTGTCAGCATGGTATTAGTGGGGACTTTCTTATTGTATTTCAGTGGTGTCATGGAGGTTTATTTAGTATTCCAAGTTTGTCACTCCAAAAAGGGTATTAAATATGAAATGAAAATAGTGAGGTTTCTAAAATATGAAAGAATTTAAGCAAAACCCATAAATCTGACTACCAACGTTTAAACTTTTTATTCCTTGAATACTAAGGGCTAGAAGTCTATTTTTGTGAGGTTTTGAAAAGTAAGTGTGGCTCTTCTGCAAACACTAGACTTCAAGAACTAAGACTTTGAAGAGCCAGATGATATTGTGAGACTGGGGGGGG